>JADDOH010017119.1:0-23307 GCA_016648135.1 Agrypnia vestita | reverse complement strand
GAATGGAAGATACGATTTTGTAAGTGAAATTTAAGAAGTGTCTAACCACTTCTGTTCAAACGTGGATTCTAGATGCCCCCCCCCCCCTGTAGGGGGGAGGGGGATGCGGCCCCAGAGCATCGCCGCATCCGGTGGTTAACTCCTGTTTAGACATAACCTCCCACACTAAGCTGCAGACCAAGATCAAGCCGAGACTCTATTGCTCCTGCTGGAATCCCCGAAGTCCTCGCTTCCCGGCGACAAACATATCAGGAAAAAATCCCGCGTCTGATATTAAGGTTTGTATATTGTCCCGCGGGGCAGTCAAATTGACTGGTGTATATGATGAGGATCCCACGTTGCGGCTACATGAGCCGGATTATTATGATGTTTACTGCTGATTAAAGGGCTGAATGAACTAACTGGGTGACTGGAAAAGACTCTCCCTTGAGCGCGTCAGTCAGAGCCATGTTAGCATCGCCAAATATAGTTGATGTGATTGATCCCACGGTGTAGTCTTATTGACTAGAGATATTAAATTATGGTATTACAGCATGATTATTACAGTTGATTGTGTAATTCCTGATATGTTTCTCGCTGGCCGGGAAGGGAGAACCCCGAAGGTCTCTGTATACAGCAAGTTAGAAAAAGTGGTGAATGATGAGTATGATGGTGTTAGTAATGCCATCGCTCTCCTGAATGCGGTCCCGATCATAAAAGTTGATTGTTAAACTGCTAACAGATCTCGTTCATTAAAGCGGTCCCGAGCATAGTATTGATTGTCGAACTGCTACCTGCATCTTATAATTTCTCGTTCATGAGGAACGTCCTATCTCGTCCTTGAGTACAGAGTTATTACATTCACATACATTCATAACCAGAGCCCGAGCTCGTCGCACCAAGGGGCCCGAAAAGACGTGAGAGGTTCTTCCCCTTAGATGTTAGAGGGATCACCGCATCAGGACCTTCAGACCATCCTGTAATTCTTGGCTTTAAAACCCAGTCTTAACCGGGTAGATACAGTTAAGATGGCCCTACCTAGTCCCTGACCTAAGGTGCCTCTCCAATCTAATCAGACTCCATAGCCGAGAACGCGCGCTCCGACATTCGACCCTGTCTTACCACGCGAGTAGATCTCCCTTCGTCTTCATCATAATTGAAATTCAGCCTCTCCAGATCACGGGGCGTAAAAGACGCAATGGCCTCTCGCCCCCCGACCAGAGGAGACGAACTCCCCATTCGGTTCACGTTCATTATCTCATTTATAATCCCCGCTTGCCTAACCTTAAGAGTCTAGCGCCGTTGATAAGTTAGCATTATGTTACGTTGGAAGTTAATATTGCACAACCGGACGAAATGCCTATTTCCCGCGATCATATTCAATTTGTAAAACGCAATAATATGTATTTATATATGTTAGTAAGACGTTTGAAATGCAGAATGCACGAACAATGACCTCGCTTCTATCCTAAAGATAATTAAGAAATGATTCCGACGTCACGCCCCGACAAGTACCAACTTGTTACCGCGTCCGTTGCCGTCGAATTCTGAACCCACGTAATGAAATGAATAGTGACCATGTGACAATGACAAATTATATAGCACGAACATTCCATTTGATACACATAAGAAAATAAAGAATAAATAATATTAATGGTTCTTATCTTATTTCTGTAGTTGGTCTGCTTCTGAGATGGCATCCTGATCCGAAGTAATATAACGGGTCCTCTCCAAAATTGAGCAATTACCAGCGCCTGTGTAGCCCTTCATTTCCCTTGTATATATATTTTAATATCAGCGCCTGTAAAACTGTATTAGATCCTAGAAACAAGAAAACTATTCCCTCTCGCACGCCGAGCACATACAGAACATAAACCCCTTCAATCTAGTTCATCCACGGTTATGCAAAAAGGCGAAAGAATAGTTATAGTAAAAGGTCCTTAACTGACAGAAGTTGAAGTTCTCTGTAAACTGTCCATATCCTCTAGTAGCGCCTGTGTTTTCCAATAACAACTTTCCAGTCATGTATTTAACATAACGTCCTCCTTGTGTGTATGTGTGCTGCAATATCTGTCATCCAGTTAGTGATTCCCAAAATAGTGTTTTCCTTGTATATATATATATATATACATATATATATATATTTCAATATCAGCACCTGTAAAACTGTATTAGATCCTAGAAACAAGAAAACTATTCCCTCTACTCCGAGCACATACAGGACATAAACCCCTTCAAACTAGTTCATCTACGCCGTACAGTGATATCACATGCAGACATAAACAATATAATTACAAGTATGCTTGCGTCCCGCCGACTGGACGCCTGTGTTTTCCAATAACAACTTTCCAGTCATGTATTTAACATAACGTCCTCCTTGTGTGTATGTGTGCTTCAATATCTGCCATCCAGTTAATGGTTCCCAAAATAGTGTTTTCCTTGTATATATATTTCAATATCCGCACCTGTAAACCTGTATAGACTCCTAGAAACAAGAAGACTATTCCCTCTACGCCAAGCACATACAGAACATAAGCCCTTTCAAACTAGTTCATCTACGCCGTATAGTGATATCACAAGCAGACATAAACAATACAATTACAAGTATGCTTGCGTTCTCCCCCCCACCTTGGTGGAAATATTCGCATTCGTATTCACCGAATAGTAGGCCTGATATTCGTATTCATGAAGGTAGTATTCGTTGCATCACTCTCAATAATAAAATCATATAGATAAATAATTACGGTAACTCATAAAAATATGACATTACTTATATTAAACGAACAAAGCAAAACAATCTGTCATATAAGTAAATAACGTGATCACGGAAGACCGAAGGTTAACTACCCCTGAACAAACCGCGAACTGCCCACAATAATTGAAAATGTTGTAGAAAACATTTCAAATATCTAATATTGAATGAATAAAAACAATGTCATATGAATAACTATCGCGATTACGGAAGGCCGAAGGTTAACCACCCCTGAACACACCGCGAACTGCCCACAATAGTGAAAAATGTTCTAGAAAACATTTCAAATATCTAATATAGAATGAATAAAACAATGTCATATGAAAAACTATCACGGCTACGGAAGACCGAAGGTCAACTTGTCTGAGTTCGATAGACGGCGGTAGTATAACAATTTTTATTCATATGCCAGGCTGACCTGTAAATAATATCTTGCATTCGAAGCAGAAAACCCTTTCTAGAATTAATAAATGCGGCTTAATCTAAATAGATACAATATATACAATTTGAAATACGTCTTTATAAGAACTTGATAGGAGCAAATCGTGTTTAAACGATTGCCTAATGATGCGCAATACAAACATGTAACGAGTTCAAATAAACCACACATTCATGTTTTAATAAAATAAATATTAAATCCAGATGCATTTTTAAAATATATTATTTGGAGGAAATTTCTCGTACGATTTGAATTTATATCACGCTTACAATCGTGATATCAAAACACATAATTAAATTCTCGTACCAATTGAAACAAGATCAGACAAGCAACCGCGACATTGAATACGCACAACTCCTCCGAATACAGCCCGATAGTAAAATTAATTAACCGTAATAGAAAATATAAATTTGTTCCCCAGCTGAAGACCGGCTGTACCTAAATTAATTATTTCTATACAACATGTACAATTCGAAATACGTTTTTATAGGAACTTGATAGGAATAAATTGTGTTTAAAACGTTTGCCCAATGATACGCAATACAAACATGTACCTTGCCCAATAACCTCACATCCGTGGTTTTAATAAAATAAATATAAAATCCAGATGCATTTTTAAAATATACTATTTGGAGGAAATCTCTCGTACGATTTGAATTTATACCACACTAACGATCGTGATATCAAAACCACATAAATACTCCGATCCCAATTATGTCCAAAACAATACAAATCATATAGAAATCCGTGCATTCAATCGCCAGCACAGACAACACAAAATTCCTCCGCATATTCGAAAGTTACACAAGTATTAGGAAAGAACGCCCGCTGGATTATCTCGCAAAACTACGAATTATTAAATCTGATGAGCGCATAGTAATATAAGGTTCCAAATATAATACACATAAAAGGCAATAGAAATAAATAATATTGGAAATGCTTATCTGTTCACTGTTCCAATTCTCCTTTGAATTATTATCAACCTCCGGCTTTTTCCTCGGTCCAGCCAAATTATCTTCCTTACTTCGGACTCTCCTCGACAAAGCCTCGGCCGACCTTCAAGCTGAAAACTCAAGTGCCGCTTTCTAATTTGTAACGCCTAAAAATAGTCCCTATCTCCCGCCATCTTTGATTCCAACTTGCGTGTAAAAGTCAAAGTCTAACTCTCAGAACCATTCTCATTGGTCAGATTCGGTGCTAACGGCGCATCTGTGATTGGTCCATCTCGTTAAACAAAATAACATAAAGCCTGCTTTACACGCCCGCGTGCAGAAATAATAAAGCTCGCCCGCACCTACTTATCCGGCAAATATTTAATTATAGAGTATTTAACGGGTTGTGAAGCTTCTCTTTATTATAAACTTTAGCAGATAGATATTTTCGTATAATTTTTCAGCAATGTCTATTTGAATAGGCCAATATCGTTACAGTAGGTGCAGACGATTTCCCTTATTATTTCTGACGATTGCCTTTATTATTTCTGAGCGCGCGCGTGTAACGCATGCTTTATTTTATTTTGACGAAGCGAGCCAACCAAAGACGGTTGCCGGCGAAACGGATCTGGCCAATGAGAAGCGTCCTGAGGTGGTGGACTTTACACGTGGGTTGGAGTCAAAAATGGCGAGAAATTTTGACTATATAAGCCATACAAATTCGAGGAACGGCCTTGAGTCTTCAGCATCAACGTCGGCCGGAGGCCCTTGTGAAGAGAGGACCGAAATATCATCAGTGGGGCAGAGAGTCGGTAACATTCATCGAAACAGATAAGCATTTCCAATATTATTTATTTCTATTGCCTTTTATGCGCATTCAATTTAGAACTTTCTGAATCGTAACAAATTTTGATCCACGCTGCATTTTGGATCTAGGGATAATTATTACTATACGCGCATCAGATTTAATATACAAGAAATCGTAATTTTGCGGCTGTGATAAATCCAGCCGGTGAATTATTTCATAATGCTTATGAAAATTTTAAATGCGTCGCGGCCCATACGGACAATCATTTAAATTTGATATTCATATATTACCAAGGATGTAAACGCTTTAAAATGGATTATTTTACTGTCGAAGTGTGTTTGTTTTGTGGGACTTGAGATTCAGAATAGTTGCGTCTATTTAATGTCGCGATTTTGGTTCGGTATGTACGAGAGTTTCTTCCGGGCGGATGTATCTTTATGCAAAGGAATTTTATGTTATTTATACTGGCGATTGAATACCCGGGTTTCTGTAGGATTTGCCTAGTAGCAATATGATAATTGTTGTATTGCATGGGTAGCGTGCAATACGGTCTTCAGCTAGGGATCACATTTATATTATCTATTACGGTTAATTATTTTTACTATCTAAATGTATATTTTGAAAATAACGTGTGGACATCTTCTCGAACGGCAGATAATTTCAGACAAAGAGTATAAATCCTATCAATGTATGATATTCGTTTTTATCGCTGTTTATGTACGATTCCAAGTTCTACCTGGTACGAACCTATTCTGAAGTCGGTTGATAGGCGGCTAATTTACGCGTACTTTTGTTGTCGTGTACTCGATATATAAATAAATGAATCTAGAATGGACCAATTCGTTCAATAACTTACGTAGGCTGTGTATGTGTTATATTACGCAATATATTGCAATTGGGAAGATTTTGGCAAATAGGAATTTATAACGTTTTCAAGTTAATATTCAATTCCCATGAGATGAAATACATTTGCCGAAGCTAGAATTACGTGAGAGCAATGGGAAGAAGGAGAATGTGTATTCTTTTGCAGATTTGAAGCTGGCGGGGTTTTGATAATAACGAGCAGCATTCTCGATAGAAGGAAAGTGAAGGGTTGCCCAGGCGCTGGTAATTGCTTAATTTTGGAGAACCCGTAATATGATTTCGGATCAGGATGCCATCTCAGAAGCAGACCAATTACAGAAATAAGATAAGAAGCTTTAATATTATTTATTCTTGATATTTTCTTATGTGTATCAAATGGAATGTTCGTGCTACATAATTTGTCATTGTCACATAATCACTATTCATTTCATTACGTGGGTTCAGAGTTCGACGGTAACGGACGCGGTAACAAGTTGGTACTTGTCGGGACGTGACGTTGGGATTATTTCTTAATTATCTTTAGGATAGAAGCGAGGTCATTATACGTGCGTTCTGCATTTCAAACGTTTTACTAACTTATATAAATACATATTATTGCGTTCTACAAATTGAATAGGATCGCGGGAAACAGGCATTTCGTCCGGTTGTGCAATATTAACTTCCAACGTAGCATAATGAGATCTTATTACCGGTGCTAGACTTTCGAGGTTAGTCACGTGATTCCAGTCATTCCTCTTTTTCCAATTCCAGGCTTTACTTCCATACATCAGGGTTGGCACTAGAACGCCATTACGTACCGCTAGCCTTGCTTCCTTTGACAGTTTCTCATTGGCCATAATAGCATTTAGAGCACCATTAACTTTGTTTCCCGCAGTCACTCTCCTTTCGATATCATTCTCAGCCTTGCCGTCTCTACTAAACATACTTCCCAAATACACAAACTCGTTCACTTCACGTTCTAAGCATTCATTTTTTACAATTACATCATACTTATTCAGTCTTTCGTCTCTCTCGAATACCATCACTTTCGATTTGCATACCATCCTGGATACCAGGCACTGCAGATCAGCTTCACTTCACAGAATTATCATAAAAAATGTAAATACAGCAGAAGTACTTGCATATAAATGTTTCATACGTAAAAATTTTAATAACCAAATGAGATAATACTTTTTAAACAAAATTGTTTTAAGTAATGATTTAGGTGTTTTAAGTATGATTTTAAAACTATATATATATATATAAAAAAATAGGAATATGATATATATAACATATATGAAAAAAGTATATACCTACACAAAATTGTTTTATGAGTAACAAAGGATTAAAAATATATGAAGAGATGCCAAAAATATGAAAAATGAATATCAGCTGAGTTAATTTAAAAATAATGTTGCAGTTATTGTAAGAGTATTATAGATTCTACATTATAGATTGGATAGATATTTCTTCTTCTTTTTATTTCCTTTCTGTTCAACGGAAGTTGCGTATCATTCATTGCGGCCCAGAACAGTTCTATAGTCGACTGGCTGAACCACTATCTCAGGTTTTTTAGCCATGATGTTCTCCTTCATCCAAGGCCCGAGTTATGGCAATCTTTCCCTGTATTATGAGATGCAAGATATCCTACTTTTATGGATGTCTCATCACACGTCCGAGAAATTGGGTTTTCGGATTTGATGTTTTAATAATTTATTTATCTTTATTCATCCAGACCATAATATCTTCAATAATTTATATAAAATAACTTTGTAAACACCACTTTTTTATTGAAATAAATTCAACATGTTTTGAAGCCAATGGCTTCTTCGTCAGGATAACAAAAATAAAATTAAAATATCGAAGTATAGATAATCAAAATATTAAAAAAGATATATATGGAAAATGAATAATATAATGTACCAAAGTATCTTCATTCGTAACTCTGTCCATCCAGCTTATTTTGAGTATTCTTCTGTAGATCCGCTTCTCGAATGCCTCAAGTTGCATTTAATACGTTATAAGATCTAAATCATAATATGTCTTAATAATTTATAAAAGAATGCAATTAAAAATGTTGATTGTGAAACTAAAATATTATTTGGTATAGGTACAATTTTTAATATTAACTTCATAAAAATAAAAGATTAAAAAATAATTATGAAAGAGAGACTAATATAATTTTGTCCATATTTTTTTTTGTGTTGGGCTTCTCTGCCGCTCAATTAACGGATCACGTCAGGCATAATGTAATATAATGATATTGTAGCCATATTCCTTTATTAGTTCAGGCGTAAACCACGAGAACTTTTTCTCTGTAAAAGTTCAGAACTGACTGCAAAAGTTAGACGTGACGTCAATTGAACAGACAGTATTATCAAAGTAAATAAAAGAAAAATCGATATACACAAGGAGTCCGCGAAGACGATAAAGGGCATTTGTCTGGTGATACGTGGCAAGAAATGTGATGAAAGACTTTCTCGAGAACTTTGTATAGAGCGACAGATAAAATAAGATCCCAGGAACGAAAAACTTTGTCAAAATCACATATATCATATTCCGACCATGGCGGCTATGATGACAGAGAGGGTAGGAAGAAATAAGCCCCAATACGAGGTGGAACTTAATGGAAGTCCCGAATGAAAGGAATGATGATAAATGAAGTCAGATGAATAATTTCTTAAGACTGCCGTATGATTTTGTTTCGTCGAAGTTGTCGGGGGATTTTTCCTTTTGGAGAACCGTTTTTTTAATATCCCTTGTTTATGTACTGCCAGTGATTAATGAATTTTCGCGAGTTAGTTAGATCATTTTAATGTATTTTTATTGTGAATGAATTCTAAAAATATAACCAATATTTCGATAATTTTTTTATGTACTCATAAATTTATCGCATATCTCGTATGTCTCACATAGTGCTCCTTTAAATATATTGTCACGGAACATAACTGTGGAAGGCAAATGAAGCATTTAAACTAATTATACTTTCAAAGTGTTAAATTCAGTCATTTAATGTTTCTATAATATAAAAAAAAAATTAATCAATTAGAAAGACATACAGAAAAATCAAATCCATGAAAAAATATTTGGCCGCTACCGGAATTCAAACCACAGATCTCCTCCTATCCGGGGTAGGCGCGTTATCCAATTACGCTATAGCGGCCTTGTACATTGGATATATCGATCTTATCTGAATCATTGATTAATTAACTTATATTATCAATTTTTAGAGCAATCAATTTTTTCTGATACGGAAGGCACAAATTACTTTGTGTAACTGCCGCTAGGGGAGACCAGAATTAACCGTTTACTTATTTTTTTATTTTTGGTCATATTTGATACAACATTTATTTATATCCAAGAACACATTCTTATTGTGAAGTTACAATTTTTTCGGAACAAAGTTCTGTGAAATTTAATACCAAATTAATTAATCAATTAGAAAGACATACAAAAAAATCAAATCCACGAAAACATTTCTGGAAGAGTTCACATACTAATTGTGGCGTACGGATGCAAACCGCCACTATCCAAATGGACTCCATATGGATAGTGGCGGTTTTGTATCTATACAATTATTCAATTTTTTTATTCGTTATAGAATCTTCGCTGCATTTTTATCACTTCTGAATAGTTTGTCTCTCATATAATGATGCTCTTTACTTAAATCGCATAGGTCCACACTAGAAAACTTCTCGGTTGTCAGTATGTCTATCACTCGGTCAACACACGCTGGCCACACTGTTGCGGTTTTAACGCTGATAATATCGCAATCGTCAAACATCAAACAATGACTGTTGCTCAGTAACCGATCGGTCCCTTTTTATAGATAAATGTCGCGTCGCGATGATTCCAAAATCTATGATATTCCAGATGTATCCAGATGTTTCCAGATAAAATCCATTAGAAGGTATAAAACACCTAGGTTTCAAAAGATACTGTAGAATTAATGTAGCGTTAACAAAATCACATCATTAATCATCTTCAATAATTTAAGAAAATTTTAAGGCTTAGCGCCCGAGTCCTTTCTCAAAATCGTCGTAAAACAGAATTATGTAGGTTCCTTGCGGTGTTTTATTTTAATATCCGTTAAGTGTTTAGGGCTCAGCGAGAGGCCGGTAAGAGGACGTTGTAAAAGACAAATCTCCTTCCCGGCCACGTATTTTTATTTTCTCTTCTCCGGGCCTAATGAAATTGCCACTAACGTAAGCAATACAGCCTCCATTTTTTACTTTCGGCCGCGTGATATATTCCAATACCGTCAGATGTCGCAGTAAGGCGTCCCAAATAAATCAGGAGACATCCATTTTGTTTGACTCGGACGTGGTGGAGGGAATATATTGAATCAGACGTCCTATTAATCCTCGGGATTTCCATACGCCAAGCTGACGAGGCGGTTCTCGAAGCACCTGTTTTATTCGGTTAAAGAAGAGCTTTTTTATACAGGGTGATAGATAATACAAGACAAACAACAATAATCGCAAAAAAATTTTGAATGGAAATGATTTTACTTTGGAACTTCTGATTTAATCAGATTAGTTAATATTAAGAAATAGTGATTGATGATGGTAATATTATAATTAACATACAGTCTTAGATGTTTTCATCATTGATGGGTGGTGTGAAATTTTTAGTCCTAAAGCGGAATCTATATTACTGGAACAAATTGATATCGTAAAGTCAACTTGTATCCTTATTTCCAAAAATTTTAATATGGTACTTGAGATAAATTTTGGCTTTTGAACCGATCCCAAATTTCTTAGAAAAATCATAATTTAAATCTGTAGATATTTTTATATAGATAACAATTTTCTACGTTTCAAGGAAATTAAATTAATTTATGAATCTACGGAAAATATTCTAGAGAGGCTTTGTGGGTCCAGCTAATTATCGATGTATTAAAATAGTGTATTTGTACAGTCATATACCTATAACTGAGCATCGTAAAATACCTGTGTTTTTTTTATAAAATTGTCACGTATCGTGGCTACGGGAGGAATGAATGAAAATGGCTATTCTTTAAATTACACTATTTCGTAATTTATCACTCGTAAATATACACTTTATTATAGCTTTAACACTTTATTTAACATTCACTAGAACATTCCATACAGTTTCGCACGTATTATTCGCTCCAGTTTATTTCGCTGCTTAAATATATAAAATAAAAAAAAATAAAGATTATTCGCTTGAGTTATTGCTCCGAATAGCCACCCCAACCGTTGCGGCCCGCAGCTGACTTTACTTTTGTTTTCACTGTCAAACAAGCATATATCCGAGAGATGCGGGTACTTTGTACTTTCTGGGGTTTTATAGTGTTTTTGAGATGATTCTCGTGACTTCCAGATTTTTATAGTTGTTTTCCGAATGTTTCAGATGCCTCACGAAAGCCGTAGAAAACCGTAGACCATTCTTGATTCTTCCATAGTGTTGTGACAAGTGACAGGAGTGCGTAATTCTATTTAACCTCGTTATAATATATTAGTACATTACTAGGCGTCTGAATAGAATTTTTAAGAATATGTTTGGTAAAATATGTCAGTGAGTTAGATTTGGGATTGGACTGGGAAAAAAATAATTAAACGATTTATATTTTTTACATTTTTAAAGTACTTCCAGCAAAAGAATGAACAAGATTTTTCAATATTTTTCACAAAGACATTTATCTATAGCATATATAAGGTACCCGTTTTCAATGTTAAAAAATAAATAGATTCGATATTTCTTATTTAGATTGTCATTATTTCTGAGCTTTCATGAATTAAATATCATGTTATATTTTTTTTAAATTATGGCAGCGTGTTCCTACAATGCATCATTTTTATTCGACGTATTCTCCAATTCAGATGTTCTTCTGTTAACATAATAATATTGTCTTGAAATCTTCAACACTTGAGTAATTAAATTGTCAGTTGACAGATGGTGTGAAACAGATGTTCGCAAGGAAATTGAATCATCAGTCATGAATATTTTCTCCATATATTGTTACATTTGCAGAATAATTTATATAATAACTATTTTTAAGGCCGACACGTAAAAATTTCTGAATTATTATTTATTCTGTATTTTGTTGAATTAACACGTGTAGAATGTAGAGTATGAATTCTTGTAAAAAATCACTCAAAACCTTTTGGCTGGTAACTGCTCCTTCGGGAGCCTGATTTAATGTTTCATCTCCTGTTTCACTCGCTTTTCTACTCTCCTTTTATTAGTAAGTGAGGTGATATAGCAGCCTTTTACATATAAAATGATTTTCACGATAGAGTATCCGTTTTGATACTGAATGCTAAAGAAATAATAAAAAATCTAGTAGATATGCTATTACTATATGTATTCATGAATAAAATACTACAATAAAATGTTAATATAAGTAAGATCTATAAATTATTTAATTGCTTATTGCAAGTTTAATCCATAAATCTGTTAATGTTATTATGTTTAATATTTAAAAAGGTTTTCTTTTACAATATTTAAATATTTAATTGAGAGTTATTATTTTTTCTGTTGTTTTTTATTTGTTCTGCTTATTTCAATTTTTCTTCATTTTTTACTAAATTATGTTTTGACATATTTTAGAATATATATTTTGACACGAATATGACATAACACCTAGTCATCGGCAGGATCATACTGGTCTTTTAAATATAAAGATAATATATTATAAAATTGTTTTAACATATACACACTTTTAACATAATGTTTTTAAGAGAACACACATTCGTTATCACTTAGAAATAATAAATTATAGATTATAGAGTATAATTTTATGAAGTATTTTAATGATTGATGCAATAACTTAACATTTTTATAAGATAATTTAAATAAATAATTTAATTTATAACCACTATTATATGTCTATGATATATTGTATGGATATGAAAGCTAATCATAATATAGCCTTTACAGCTTTATAACGGTTAACTATTTTGTAAAATAATGAAAAATAACTTAACAATTGAAAACATATAACGATTTAAAATGAAAAGCTATCATTTAAATCCCAGAGAATTAAGGGCTCTTGTGCCTACGCATTTTTTTGCTGATATCAAATTATAATTAAAGAACGATGGTTAATATCTTATTGGAGTTCTTTGATTCATACTCCACACAATCTTGAAAACAATATTTCATTATTTTCCTACTAAAATAGAAGAGAGAGCGCTTCCACGTATATTGGAAAAAATACAATATTTTATCAAAGAATGCAATAAAAATGTATACAAAATTTACGACCTCGCATTTTGGACTCATTTGCGTCACCGGAATAATATTTCTCCGATTATTTTTTCATCAAGGCAACATTTATGAGGTATTCGCGTTGACAGCGCCGGAGATAAAGGGTGGAGTGAAAAATTGTATCCTATTGTATTTTTCTTAAACATGAAATATGTCCCGGTGACAATGAGACGTCGTCAACAGGCGGGGCGCGTCATCGGATGAGTGATGGGGACTGGGAAATGGCGGTGACTGGAACCCGTGGCTTTTCACGGCGCACACGTGAAACAATATCGTCATGTATGCAACCATTTCACTTTCTCGCCATTGGCAAAGGGAAAAACTACATTTCAAAATGAAGACTACAATACACACACGTTCACTAGTTTGAAGACTACAGAGTGTGAGCTACATTTGTAGTAGGTACCGAAACATTACACACTTCACTACTTCAATAAACTACATAAAGTGAACTAATTGTTTTTCTATAAAATTTGATAGAGTCGTTATATCTATGTCATCACTCTTAGCACTACAACCTTGGTGGGTTTTGGCCTCCTCCATTCCATCTATGTCAATTTACCAAAAAATAAAATCTGGGGGGGGGGATTTCAAAAAAAACGTTTTAGCTACATTAACTTAGATAAAAATCAGCCAAAAATTTTCACAAAATTAAAGTATATAGTTTGAAGTATAATGTTTATAGTGTGCAGTTTGAAGGGTGCATTTTGTAGTGTGCAGTTCTTACACTTACAAAGATATGAAGTGTGCGCTTCAGTATAATGTAGTACTTAGTACAGAGCTGATCTATTACTCACTACTCGTGATACATAAATAAGTTAAAATTCTTGATACTTGATACATTAACTCGAAATATGCACAGTAGCATGAAATGCTTCATCGGGAAATTGAATGGCTTTCTGATATAATTTATCAAGGTTCAATTTAACTATTCAAGAGTATAAAAAAATTTTTCGTGAATGTCTTTTCATTTTTCAACAAAACTCAACCTTTAAATAGGAATATCATTTCTTTTTAGTGTTACTTTTCTGTCTTACAGTTTTCTAAGACTATCTTCTTGACTGGCTTGTTGGTGTAGTTGTTGTTGGTGTAGACACCAGCAAGTTAATCCTTTATATCATTTCGTAGGTTTTTAGCTTTGTTTGAAAATATGTCGTAAGAATATTAGTGAAACACGTATTCCGTGTTTGCATCTCCATTTTTTATTAAAAAAAATATATATACATATATATATATATATATATGCATATACATATATGATTTAACATATATATCTATAATATATATAATATATATATATATATATATATATATGTTAAATCGAAGGCTTTCACGGGTACAATATGTGTTAGTTCTAACTACTTTGGGGGTAACCCGCGTCAAATTCTGGTCGTCAGGACCAGTCGTCTGCCGACGTTTCGAACAGAACCCCGCTAATGAGTTTTGCTCGACTTCTAGTTATCCGTATATTTACTTTACTATCGTCATTATACAATGTTGAAAAGGTTGGATTTTCTAATTACTTCGGTTTTTCCATCGTGATATGTGGTTTATTATTAATATTATTTGTATTAGAAATTTGATTATTATTATTAAGAATGTTACTCCATGTGGTCGGAAGTCGAATGCTATCGTCTCTGTTGTTCATTATATTACTATTTCTTTTATTTATTTCAATTGCCTCTCTGTAGATTCTAAATGTTTCATTATTGAGGCTGGCAACTACTTTTGAATTGTCGAAATCTATTTTATGATTCTCCATTAGAGAATGGTGGACAAGGGAAGATGTTACTTTCCGATTTTTTATATCAACGCGATGGTCAAAGACGCGTGCCGAGATTCTTCGGTTTGACCTACCTATGTAGGTTTTGTTACAGTCACCGCATGGTACTTCGTATACCCCGTGCGATTCTAGAAGTATTTTATCCTTCGGACTTCTTAAAAGTGATGAGATTTAATTATTTGTTCTAAAAACAGGGCGGATATTTATTTATTTAATAATCGACTTATTTATTAAAGGGAACTACAGATAAAATAAGTCGATGTATAAATATATTGCATTGTTTGGTAGAATTGTTATAGGTGGTGATGGTCTCCTATTTGAAGCGTGAGGAGAAATTAACTCTACCCCAAAAACCTTGCAAAGTTTATATAAATATATGCCATGTAGGTAGGGGTGTAATTAACATGTCAGTAGCAAGTAAAAAAGGCACAAAGTAGTAAGAATATTTATTACGGTTTATTTCGGATGATTCAATTCGATTTACAAAGTGCAATTACAATATAAATATTACAAGTAAGTCGAGGTTACAAAGCTGAATGCGTGCTTACGGTCATACGGTCAAAGAAGAAATGTTATAAGCGAGCTGTATGAGCTGCGTACCGCCCATGCTTGCAGCTTCATTTTTCTCTTTGGTTCCGTGTACTTGTATTGTGTACTTGTAAGTCGAGTCTTTTTTAAGTAGAAATTAGTCTAAAAATCACTTAAATGTAATTCGTTATATGTGAAGAAAGGTAGAAGTAAATCTAAATATAAATGAATAGCTAGAATATCTGTATGAAACTACCAGCTGCCTCTGATAATAACAACACTAAAAAAGCGACATCACAATTTTCAAATATATAAACCAATAAATTGGAACTTCTCCTTCGTTTATATGAAAAGGATGATACATTCACCCAAATACTTAACCTAGAAACATTAACTACGCATAAGGTAACGTGTGTGTTTTAACCTCACAATTTAGGCATAAGATGTAACCTTAAAATTAATATAAATGCGTTTCGCATTTATTTACATATAATCTGGGTGCATAATATAAAGAAAATATGTATCTAAACACGTTTCACATGTATAAGTAGCGACATCACAATTTAAAGTTAACCTAGAAACAGTAACTACGCATAAGGTAATATGTGTGTTTTAACCTCACAGTTTAGGCGTAATATGTAACCTATTCACGATATTAAAATGCGTTTCGCGTTCATTTCCATGTAATCTGGGTGCACAATATAAAGAAAACATGTGTCTAAACACGTTTCACCTGTCAAACGGTCATGCCAGTCATGTGTCAAAATTCAATTTCGATATGACTTGCCAAGAGTAAAAATAGAATTGATTGAAGAAAATATGATATTTCGTTATTTCTAATCAATAATCAATGAATATCATCTTCGTATTAAATAAAGCTTATAATATTTCTACATATTAAATTATATCTAAATATATTTTTAAGCGATCTGTATAACTCAAAAAAATCAATATTTTTAATGTACTCTAAAATGTTTTTTTTAATCGTCAACAGAAATTATCCGGATACGACGATATTGGTTAGCGCAAATAATATATAGATTATGAATTTGACTTCGCGACGTTTTTGCTACTTTATTTCGTTTATTATTTAATACGACCTCACCATAGGGTCACTATAAACATTAAAGCGTGACATTTACGTTCGAAATTTATAAAAAAGTTAAAATGAAATAAATGTCTCGCAATATTCTTATTTAAATTATTGTCATACTATTAGGTCCTTACATATAAAATTGGCGTTTTGCCGTACTGGCAAATTTGATCTCAAATATCTTCTCTTTGGTTAGGAATTCCAAATCCAAATTTATACAGCTATTTACTCATGTATTTGTGTTTTTAAAATTATAATTCATTTGTTTTTTCCTCAATTGTTTTTTTCTTTGCGTCACTCAGTTTACAAAATGAAAAACTTGAAATATCGCGTTATTTACGAGTACGAGTTCCACCGTGGCACCAGTGCTGCAGAAACGGCTCGAAGGATTAATGATGTGGCGACGGTGCCGCAAAAGAAAACACAGTGCGTTTTTGGTTCCAACGTTTTCATTCTGGAAATTTCGACCTGCAGAACAAGCCCCGTGGACGGCCGGAGACCAAAGTTAATAATGAAGAATTGAAGGCTATTGTGGAAGCGGATCCATCGCAAACCACATCCGAGTTAGCTGCAAGCTGCGGTGTTAGTGATAAAACTGTTTTAATCCACTTGAAGCAAATCAACAAACGCGCGTTGACTGCTGCGTTGCATTACTCAACCGGCACAATAATGAAGGGATTTTAAATCGAATCATTACCTGTGATGAAAAGTGGATCCTGTACGATAATCGGAAGCGCTCATCGCAATGGCTGAACCCTGCCGAACCAGCCGAACCATGCCCCAAGCGAAAATTGACTCCAAAAAAGTTACTTGTGAGCGTTTGGTGGACTAGTGCTGGTGTCGTTCACTACAGCTTTCTTAAATCTGGCCAGACGATTACGGCAGATGTCTATTGTCAACAACTGCAAACCATGATGGAAAAGCTAGCTGCTAAACAACCGAGGCTGGTTAATCGCTCTAGGCCACTGCTGCTTTATGATAACGCTAGACCACACACTGCACAACAGACGGCTACCAAATTAGAGGAGCTTCAATTGGAATGTCTAAGACATCCACCGTACTCTCCGGACCTTGCCCCAACAGATTACCATTTTTTTCGAAATTTGGATAACTTCTTGCAAAGGAAAAAATTCAACTCCGATGGGGCAGTCCAAACCGCCTTCAAAGATTTTATTGATTCCCGTCCGAATGGTTTTTTTAGTAAAGGAATCGATGAACTACCTATGAGATGGCAAAAGTGCATAGATAGCAATGGTACATACTTTGATTAAATAAATATATTATAATAAAAAAAAAATCGGCTTTATGTTCCTCCCATACTAAACGCCAATTTCATATGTAAGGACCTAATATTTAGATTTTAATAGTATATTAGAATATTATATCATATAAATATTTTATTTCGATGTTTTTTTCCCAAAATATATGCACTTGTTAAAGTCATATAAAAATATACTCACTGCACGTGCCTGGTATTATGTGTAGTTTTCTTCCACGGTAGGCCATCATTTCTCTTCGGGTCGTCAGCTTAACACATTTGTGGCCAACCTCTGTTTCCACAGCACAGCCAAAAATGTTAGTGTATGATTCTTTAGGTCCATCTCCCATCTATTACCATCTTTATATTATGACCAACATCAACTCACAGTAGCTATACGATATCAACATTCTTTGTTTTTAATATAATTCGCTCTCTCGTTTTAATTAACCATTCAAATATTTAAAAGATGTAATATTTAGAACGATATATAAATAGCGAAAAATAAATGGTATAGTATATTTTCTATATTACTAATCAACGGGACATATAGATTTTACCACATGAAAATTAATAAAAATGAATGCGCCAGTCTGTATAATTGTTCTATTGTCTATAATTTCAATTACGTTGGGTAAAGCAAATACGTCTTAAATCTGAAACTCATCTCCAGCATTATACTGGGTGTAATAAAACTTGTTCATAATACTTTACATCATAAAAAAGCTAAAATAAATTGAACCTGCATGAAAGAAAAATCCAGTACAAAAAAGTAGATATCAACATCCTTTTTAGAGATATTTTTTTCATTTTGAAAAATACTCGTATAGTACAAACAAAATGGCGTCTTATTTTGTGAAGGATAATTGGATATTTAAAAACTTCACATGTCATGACGAAAATTAGATTTTATTTATTTTATTTTATTTATGAAAATAAAACATGTAGATTTACAAGTATGAACAAAAATAGTATAGTTGTATAATGAACCATATAGTACCAGCCTATATGATAAACATAGATTGTACTTTCAATTAAAAAAAATCAGGGCTTACGAAATAACATATACACATTTTTTTATAACTAATGCAATTAATTAACCTGTGTAAAAGGAAGTCTCCGACGTGAAACGCGTCCATTTTGCATCGCTCTGTGTGACGTCCCTGCGCCAGGAACAAATTAAATTACAAGATATTTTTGCGTCTACTGCGGTTAAATAACATCTGTATAAAACACCCATATAACCCCGAAAAACAAAAAGTAAAGCTTCATACCCCAAAAGACATAATTACATTTAAAGCCCACCCTGTTTTAAATGACATTACGCAGAGGGTATTTGATTTCATTCACCAACAAACACACCCTTTAAAATCCGAAGGGTGGGTCTGTTAATGTAACATTTGAGTGTAACATTAACGGATGTAGTTGAGGATTTTTAGTTCATAATGATGTTCGTATATTTGTGGCATTTTTTATTGTTATTTTAAGTAATAATTTTATACGAGTATCTTATATTTGTTCTGTTATTTTTAATACATTTTCTAATAAGGTTGTAAAATAATAATAAAGTAAGTAATTTTAATAGAAATAATAATTTATGATGCTTGTATGTTCCATGAAGTAATCAAACAGAAGCATCGGCTTGCAATTTAACTTTGCCAATTAATTAACCCACCTATGTGGTCTTCTCATACAACTTCAACAGTTAACTAGACTCAAAATTGAAACCAAATATATATATGCACATTGCGAAATTCTATGTTTTTTACGTTAAATTAATTTAGAAAATTCTAATTACCTACAAACAGGAATGTAAATGATTATTTTAAGGAAGGGTACTGCGATAGAGTCCGAAATATTATAAAACAAATATTTTTCCTATCAGATTTAATTAAACAGTTTTGATATAGTGTCTAGACCCCATGTATTGAATCTATTAAAATACTACGTGGGAGAATACAAAATAGAGGTATGTAAAAATACGGAAATTTACTGAACGTTTAGATCCTGAATAGCAAGCGGTCAGCTACTAGGGCGATGCAGAAGAGAAATCCATTCAAGAATTCCAATCACAGATGAGACAAAAATTATCTATCCACGATAATTTTTGTCTTTGGTGAGTGGGCTTGATATCAAATTTATTTAAATAAGTAATGACGGGAAACAATTTTTTTTATTATGCTGACGTATTTACAAAATCAACATAATAAACAACATACAAATAATTTATTGTAATTTTTGTGAGTATGTCAGAATCGAGTGACAGACGCATGCGTGAATAGGACATATGGGTGTTTGTGCATATTGTAGCGAGACTGTATACTTACTAAATAATTAGTGACAACACGCACCGTGACACTTGTCAGAGGAAACGGTTTAAATACTTGTTCATTTCTGGATCCTGTCATTGTGATAGCAAATATTCATACATTATAAAATAAACACTGACATTGTACTTTGTATTTTATTTTTATGGTTTAGCAAGTCATCCATCCAACCCAAGAAAATGTTTCATCTTTTAGATAAGATAGATAAGATAAGATAAGATAATAAGACGCATCTAATTGAACAGAATACTACTAGCTTTTTCACAGTGTTGTTGTTTACCGTGTGACTTTTTATTAAATCTTCGATTGTAAATATAAATAACTATTACTACTTATAATTACACGTTACAACTTACGGATGAGTTAAGGAAAATTTGTCAACTCTCGCGTTCCTTTCGATCTTTAATCTGAGTTGTTGTAGGATGCGAGAACTTAAATACATTTTCCTTATTAATAAGCCCACGTGGTATCTGTCACAGTAGATAGATTCTTAAATGAGTTTTTGTGATTTTCCCATAATAAATTTTTAGTATGCTTGTAGACTTCCTTTCATTTAAGAAAGACAATCAAATTAGTATTGTGTTGGTGTTTACGGGTATAAACACCAACACAACGAAAAAATGTGCCTCGTACGCACGCCTTACACATAGTATTTCGATTGTCTTCCTTAAATGGAAAGAGGTTTACTACTCTTAAGCCTGGGCACCGTAATATTCCCTGATGACTTTGTTTTATTACTAAAACAGCTTCTTGGAAAAGTATTATTGTTGAAGTTTATTTGTAGGCTTATAGTATATCACTTTTTTTTTGAAAAGTTTTTTTCTTCAATATGTATAATATTGAACGTCTATTCGAAATTAATTTTTATATAAAATATTTTCTTTAATGAATATTGTGGGATAAAAATAGATATTTTTTATGGATGTACAAACTTGTATTGTGAAAATGTGTATATTATAAATAGATTTATTTTTTCGTGGAAATTTCGTAGCAATAGATTTATCTCGTAGACATTCGCGTTAAGTACAGTTTATTACAAAGAATCTACTTTTGATTTTATCTATGTTTTTATCTATTTATATCTTCAGTTTATTGCAAAGTATTTACAATACATTACAAAGTTTACTAAACCACCTTGTATCGTAGGTGCTATGATTTATTTAACAATGTTTACAATGTAAAATGCCTAACGGGAATATTAAAACGTGGCACGCTGTCAAATATTTTAAAGAATTATTTTGATACGAATAGATTAATTTTATAGAAATTCTAGTTAAATACAGTTGAATACAAAGTATCTACTCTTGAAAATTGTGTTTGTTTGGGTGTATCAATATTTTATCGATCGATTTTAAAATCTCCTCTCTGGCTAAAAAAATACTTATAAATACCTATACATAATTAATTTTTGTTATTTGGGTAGTACGGTGTGCTTCTAAACCCCTCACAGAACTAATGGAGAACTTTAATTTCTTAAAAATATACAGATAAAACAATGGCACTTTTGCAAACCACTTAACGCTGCACTGTCGCATCGCTAGTAAATAGTCTGTACTGAATGTTATTTTAATGAAAGCAGTAAAATGCTTCACTGGATGGAAAATTATCATTTCTAGATGGCCTCTTTTGAAAGTCGAAAGCCCTCCTCGTCGTGACCAGAATTATTTATAGTGTCTAGGCTTGAGTGAGTAAATTACACGGTACTCAAAAAAATAATGTCCTCAGTATCAAATAATAATTAAAATAAAAAATTTCATGTATACATTTCACGTGTAATATTGCCAAAGTAAATCTTTATTTTATTATTTTAATATATTTTAGATATCGGATGTCCTAAAAAAAGGTGTAACTTTCAATTAAACATCATTTTTCATAGAAATTTTTAACAGGTGTTAAACTGAAGCATTGAAATTTCAGTAATTTCCGATTGTGAATTGTGAAAATCCATTAAAAATTGGGGAAAATGTCACTGTAATCCTTCAAAAACTGCGCAAATGTTCAGCATACAGAGAGAATTCGATACAGAAATTCGTAGGTAGGTACCTGTTTAGTTTTGGATAAACACACCTGAACATCTTCATAAATATCAATCTCTTAAATATACAGACACAATATCTGAAAGTATTATCAAAAAGATAAACACTCGATCACTTATAATTTCACCATTCATAAATTATAAATTCACCATCCGTAGCTAATTTTTACAAAAAATCTACCTACATTTGGATGCTTAATAGGTTATGGGCTTTAGTTCTTACTTTATTATTGAATATAAAGTTAACCTTTAAGTTCTGATGTACGGTTTCACAGACCGCGTTAAAGTTAAAAATCGTGAAATAACCCCCTTTCCCCCGCAGATTACCACAGGCATCTCAGTAGCTACAAGTTCCGTTGCGCCTGTGCTGTTGGTAGTGGTTTTTAATTTAATTTAATTTTAAAAATACTTTATTTTCATTCAAAATTATGTATTTTTTATATTTTGTGTTTTTTTTGCAGAAAAATTCAATAAAATAATGAATGAAGGAAGCATCGTCATCTAAAAATAAGCGAAGAATTAATTTACAGAAACCTCGCCCATCAAAGACTGCTAGGGTCGTAAAACCTTGAAATGACGACTTTGAAGGAGTCATGTCTTCATGGCTGCAATCTGAAGGATCTAGTGACTCTGAAGCAGATGACGTTGGAGACAACCTTGTACCTGAACAGTTTGTTACAGACACCGATGATGATATGGTAGTCTACGATCAATCCTACTTTACGAGTATATTCGTAAATTTATATTCACAATCCTTATAATTTATATTCATAAATTCAAGAAATATTCCGTTTGGTTGAAAAATTAAAAATAAACTCTTGTTGGGACGCCCTTTATATTGAATTATTTTACGTCGTTTCACTTAGTGTCATCAAGTTTTTATTTAACGTTACATACAAAATTTTTAACTGCTAGACAAATTTGACACGTGGGTCACCTTTAGCTAGTTTTTTATCCAAAATTATCAAAGTAAATGAAAACATACGGAGAAAACAAAGTAAAATGGATAACATCTTCAAGTTCGTGTTAACTGGGGTATTATGCCGTGTTGTTACGACCTTTCGGGCCGACGTTTCGGATCCCATTGCAGGGTCCATCATCAGGGCTGATGTGTTGTCTTGAATGTTGGTGTTGTGGTTAAGTATCGGCTTGCAATACCGTGCCGAAGTCATGACGTGTTTGTATTGTGTTGTATGTATGATTCATCTGTTGTCTGATCACTATCTCTGCGGAGTCTGCGACGAGAATGACTTTGAAGCGCCGGATACCAAGATGTTTTTAATTTGAGACTATC
>JADDOH010017118.1:0-26492 GCA_016648135.1 Agrypnia vestita | reverse complement strand
AAAATAAGAGTTTTTCCACGTCTTTACTTTGTGTATGTTTGGCTTTATACAAATATTCTATTGACTTAATGTTGGCATTAAAAATTCAATGTTTTGTATTGAATTTATCTGTAGTAAAAAAATATACATGAAGAAAAAATAGGCTTCTAAAAATGACGAAATAAACCTATTGTCAGCATATTATTTAAAATAAATTTAGAAAGAAAATATATAAAATAAGGAGACGTGCGCTTATCAACATGTAAAAATGGCCTTATGGTAAATAATAAATGGAAAGTATATTTGTTTTAAAGGAAATTTTATTTATATTAACATTAATTTAATCATGACATCTGTGATTTTCAACAAGTAAAGAACAAATAAAGTTAATTAACAACTGTGAAAAATATACACTGCTCTATAAAAAGGTTTTTTTAAAAATTAAAAAATTGATTTTCAGGTGTATTCCATTTTTTAAAGGGTATGTTAAATAATTCGGAAGAATATCATTTATACATTTAAAAATATAGAGGTATAATTAGCAGCAGCGAAATCTATGTATACTAACCATTCTATGAGAAAAACTACAAATGTCTCTTACACAGGCCCTTCAAATATATGGAAAATTTCAATTTAGAACATATATACAACATTACAAAAATTGATAATTTGTGAATGTTTTTTACGATGTAATTGGTGAAAGTTTCATTATGTATAGTGAATACTTAAGCTAAACAGGTTGTAAGCCTTGGGCCATAGTATAAAAGACTTCCATATACGTTTCTCATATAAATAGTTTCGTCTTGTGAGGCATCTATAATTTATCTTAATTTAAGAAGTTTATTAATTAGAAATGGTTAAATTCTATTAAATTTGTAATTTTTTAAGCAAGTATAGAAATAGTCAAAAAAGTAATTACAAATTATTTATTGAAAAATCTTTATCCGTATTCCTTTTAATGTCAGATGGATGTTTGAAAAATTCTTATCTCTGGGATGATACTGACTTTGTGCACTGAAAATCGGTACGTTTGTGATGGTCGACATAGAGATAGATTTAATAAATTTAGAAAATCTTAAAATAATAATATTCAAAAAAGCCAAGTATGGACATCAAAAATATATTTCTTCTGGTTTGAATCGTTTAAAAGTAAAAGCCTGATATATTTCTCAAGATTCTATGTATTACAAGAGGCTAACAAAATATTGAATATTCAGCTATACAAGTAATATTTCTTAGATCTTTATTATACCATAGATATAATTCTGTGTTAAGTTAATATCGTTTGCCAATCCTAATAGACTTGACCTTGTGAGTAGGTGCGAACAAGCCTTTATTATTTATGAATCGGAACAGCAAGTCTCGTGTGTAGCGGGTGCTTTACTGTTATTTTAACGAAACGGACCAATCACAGGCGCGCTTTGCCTTCGACGGGTTGAGCCGGAGGCGACCGTCCTGATGGCTGAATCCGGCCAATGGCGAGCGCCGGCGGTGAGGTCAGCGCGCATAGGATGAGTCACTGCACTAGCGTGGATTTCAGAGGTATGGTGAAATCGTTACTATAAAAGGAGCGAACACGATATACTCTGCCCCCCTTCAGTTCGAGACCAGACTTGCGAGCGGGAGCGCTGCCCGACAGACTACCGACGGAGCCCTGAGTTCCAGAACATCATTTGCGGATGGAGTTGCTGCCCGGACGTATGGAGGAATCTACCAATCATCAGTACCAGAGAGGATCATACCGCCACTGTGTAACAGCTAAGGAACATATTTATATGATCTATTACGGTTAATTATTTTCACTATCGAAATGTATTTATTTTGGGAATATTTGAGTTCGGAATAATTGTGTAATTAAATATCACGATTGCTTGTGTGATATTGGTTCAAATCGTACGAGAATTCCTTCCAAACGGATGTATTTTTATGCAAAGCGAATTTCATACCGTTTATGCTGAAAATTGAATACACGGAGTTCTATATGAATTACTTAGTAGCATTATAATAATTACTGTATTGCGTAGGTATTGCGCAATCATTACACTCGGTCTACAACTAACTCTTTATGAATCGAGTACCTCGGTATATTCAGCTTAATAAGTGGCTTCAGAATGACGAGTAAAGGACAGAATGGGGAGATCTAACTAAAGATTGGGGATATCTGGTTTATGTTAGCCTAGCTGGCTGAGGGGTGGATGATTGCCGGCACTTGGGCGTGGAACCCGCACAAGCCCCTGCAGGGCCCCTTAAAGGCGGGGTCCTCCTTGTTGCTCGGGGTCGTCAATAAACCGACCACCTAACCTCATCTGGCGCAAACTACTTAAACCAACAAAAAGGTTCCCTATGTCTTTGGAAGGATTTCCATGCTTGAATGCTGTAAAACCTTGATAGAAAACGTTAACTTCTATTTCGTCCTCTGTAAGAAAGACAGGGCCAGAATAAATATAAAAATCATTCACTCATATGGAATAGCTGGGATATTGTAAATATGTTACTAACACTCTAACATTTGTCCAAAGTAAATGTTGCAAGATGCAGAATCGTGGGACGCCGCTCTGAAAAGGCATAATGAGATTGCACAATAATTTGTAACATCGCTGACTATGCCCGCAAAGGAGGCTAATGTCGTCATCAATTTGTACCAAAAGAGTACGTGATTCTTCAAACACCGGCCTAAAAGAAAGGCGCCTCAAGACAACACACATCATCAGAAACTCGTACCAAAAGAGTACGGCCATCTCAATCATAAGCCTAAAAGAGAGGCGTCACAGGATCACATCTCGTAAAGAAGAGATAGAGTCTCGGGATGCAGTAAGTTCCGGAGGAACAAGGGGGGCCGTTTAGTCACTTAGGAAGTCGGCCACCGGGTTTAGGCGGGCGCGGAGCCTCAACCCCTCTCAGCAGAGATGCTGAGGGTTTAAAAAACCAAAATTTAGCATTCAAAGAAACTATTATTTCATATAAACTCACGGGCTGTTGTAGAATCCTTTCGAACAAACCATCCCCGAGACCTTATCTACTTATTTATAAAGAAGTTTCATTTCAAAAATGTCTTATTTCGTAGATAGCAAATATATGTATTATTTTCCCCAGGAATTAATATGAACAGGTTCATACACGTCTAAGACGACACCATTCAAGGTAAGAATATGTTAATATAAAGTGTTTAAAATTATTAGTTTCAGTGTTATTTAATATGTGAATTTCTCCTCTTTATGCCGTTCGATTGATTTTATTGGGTTGTTTCCAAACGGAAATGTTTTATTTCTAATACACGAATTCTTCTGGTGAACGTATTTTATTGTAACATAAATGTATAGATTATTAGGTTCGTTAGATGATTTTATTACGTAATATTATGCAATTGTTTCCACACTGCTCCTATAAAAGAATTTGAAGTTATTACGATACACAACGGGGTCCTTCATCCATTAGACGAATCATGTGCCAATTCAACGACGTATTACGAATAGTATATATTATATTTATCGAGATTTATTCGCATTTATTATTTCTAGTAAAGGTTTTAGTATTGGTACCAGGCGCCATTATGAGGCGGAGATAGTTCATATTCATAGCCCGACTGTAATAGGTATTTTTGTCGCGTAAGAGGTAGCAATTTTAGAAATATAACTGTGTTTTATGTTTCGTCCCTGACGGACAGGATGGTATAGCTGTGGTTATTTAGGTAATACATTTAGTAAATGCGAAGGGCATTAGGTATTATCGATTTCGTCTGCGAACCCAAGATGTTAGAAATATTTTTAGTTAATATTTTTAGTTAATATTGCATTCAAAAGCGCAATTTTCACAGAATAATTATTTCCAGTTAATAATATATATTTTAGTTAAATGTATAGTTAGCACAGGCAGAGTATTAATATTGTATAGAATACATTATTTATAATATTTCAAGAAGGTATAATATTTTATTCCGCGATCCTTTTATAGTTACAGCGTATCTGTCGACCTCAGCCGTTGCCACCCGCGCCATACAACTATTTTCGCTAACATCATACGGCAAATGACTTTAATCATTGCAATGAAATTTATATTATTAAATATTATTTTTCACGACGTATTTTTGACGGGTCACCCCATAGGATTCATCATCACATTGTTAGCCGCGGCCAGGAGTTGGCAAATCAATTGAACATATAATAGCTAAAATTAAATATCAACTCGCGACGAGTAAGCATCGACATTTTAAATAAATTATTAATACAAAATTCATCGTTAATACTTTAGGAAGACCCACTATCTACCTGGGTCATCACACGTTTACCTAGAACTTTCAACAAAAGAACATGTGCAAGTTTTCCGATGCAGATGGTGCTCTAGACAGCTTTCTGTCGCTTCAGACATTTTCCGTTTTGAAATTAAGATTTGATCAATTCAATCGAGAACTTAATTGCTTAAAATATTTTCACTGTGCTGTAGCGCTTTGGCTCACGATCTGATCTGATCATCTCGACGTGAACTAATGTTGTAAAATGGCTGTAAACGTAAAAATAATAAGCGACCCTGCAACACGTCTAGAAGCTTGAGGAAGGCGAGCGGGCCGCTTCCACGGCCTCCATAATTCTCGAGGGAGAGGAAGCGACTCGACGTAACGCATCGAAATTGAAATCTCACTCCGAGTCGAAACGAGTCAACAAGTTTTGCTCCGCGCGTAAATCAATTTTATCAGATTCGCATAATTTGAATGATAAATAATATTTTCAAAGCATCCGCTTCCCGATTTAAATACGAGACGTTCCCGACACGGGATCCCATTGATGAATCAATTCAACGTTACAAATGTAAAAAATTTCCTTATTTAATATTCGTAGACGCACTTTTTGAGGCGGATTTTGAAACTGGGTGCCTCCGAAATAGCGGCATTTTTCGTCAATCAGTGACAATTGTGAAACTGAAAGTAGTCTTTAGGATTTTTGTCACATTTCAATATGTTACCTGTCCTTTGCTAGCTGGGTTTTTGTATAATTGGTAATTGTGGTATTTTTATAATATTATTTTAAATTATAGGTATTTTTGGTCATTGGAAATGCTAATTAATGCTAATACACTTCTTGTATGTTCAAGCTGGAGAAAAGGTTTTCTGAAAGAGCCTAAGAAACATGAATAGTATTAATGATCTTAAATAGCTTAGGTACTCAGGATAAATGCGAGTCTTATATCTGTCATAACAATTCTGTTTTAGGTGTCAGTGTACTCTACCTATATACATTTTTTTTTTGTTCAGAAATTAATGAAAATATTGTATTGAAATCTCTTAAACACTCTATAACATTTTGAAATAATCTGGAATCGACTGGAACATTTTCGTAAACGCTAGAAATGAAATGAAAGTTCTCCAACATCAAAAAACCAACAATTCTCATACAAAATGGATAGCGCTCACAAGACGGAGAGAGTTCTATATTGACGTCTGACAAGTGTGATATAGAAACGCCTCATTACCAGCGATAAACCGTAGATAGAGAGCAGTGTGACCAGCGCTATATAAACAGAGGGACAGAATAGATATCGGGAGAAGTACTTACATACGGAATTTGAGCGAAATATTCTCTAAAATGATCGATGAAACAGAAACATCGTAGTAAAAAGTGTACCACGGACAAGTGACCAGGGATAATTTGTACAAATTAAGAAATTGGACAAAGAGTGTGTGAAATATTCTTGAAACGTTTAGTGACTGAGCATTAAAGAACAGTGATCCGATTTAATTTGTTTCCGGTGACTTTGAGCGCAAAAAATAAAAATTTAAATTATTTTAGTGTTTCATTTGTCTCCCACAGCCATGATTCCGTGACAAAATTATATTTATAATACGATGCTACCGTTCTACGCATTCCCAGCATTTTTATATGGAATAAAATCACCGAGACTCACTGAATTAATACTGAAAACGACGGCTTCAAAAATAATCTTGATTGATAGGGTTACAAATGATAATACAATGATCCAGATAAAAAAGGATAAATAAATCCTTTTAACAATTAAAAACCGGAAATTATAAGGAGAGATCCAGAAAAGTACCAGATCCAATATCTCATTATTCAAGATATAATTGCGAGCAGAATAGGTCCTAGAAGACGAAGGGCTCCCTGACTGAAAAACTTAAGGCAATAAAATCCAAGGTTCAGATATTTCAAGCAGCTGCTAGCAAGACAATGATCGCCAAACTGTTCGCGAACATCCGATAACCGGCCTACCGCTTAAAGAAGCTTTGCTGTAAAGCATCGGAAAAAATGGAATTAGCCTTAAAAATATGATATGATAACTAATAATTACAAAAATAATTCCTAACCTTAAAAATGGCTGTAAATGTTTTTCAACAGTTTATTTTTAATTTTAATATATATGTAATGTATCTAGATGAATGTCTGACGGAATGAATGAAAGGGACTAGAAATATGAGAGAGTGAATACGGACAAAAAGAAATGGGCCGTCTTGGTGCG
Organism: Agrypnia vestita; assembly: GCA_016648135.1. Lineage (NCBI taxonomy): Eukaryota > Metazoa > Arthropoda > Insecta > Trichoptera > Phryganeidae > Agrypnia > Agrypnia vestita. The sequence goes on along the minus strand of JADDOH010017118.1, from coordinate 20,048 downwards.
CCACTTAGCAAGTAACCATCACGAGACCACATACTGCTTACGCTATCTACAAACCGCTGGAAATACTGTCGCGAGTCTTACTAATATTTACAAATCATTAAATACTCGTTAAGTGGAAGACCGACATAGTATCTGGACCCCATTCCCCATATTGTCTCCTCCTTAGATAGAAGGAGGGGAATATTACATTTGACACAGTGCAGAATATAGAGTAATTTTAATTAGTTAACCTAAGTTTGTGTGAAAAATCATTTTGACTTGCAAACTAGCCTGGAAAGGTGGAAGATCCTGGAGAAGAATGGCTCAAAATTAGCAGGAGGAATATCTGTACCTGCCATTTGAAGACACAAATGCTGTTATTCCTTCAGTGCAACTAGATGGGAAAATATTAACCAACTGTGGCGCATTTAAGTATTTGGGCTCACTCATTCACAGTGACGGAGGATGTAAGCAGATGTTGACCATAGAAAAGGTGTGGGATAGATGAAATTTAGAAAAGTAAAAGGAATCTTGTGTGACCTGAATCTACACCTATGTCTGTCTGTCTGTTCTCTATGCAAATCTACACCATTTGTCCGATTCGATTCAAATTTTGCATACTTATGCTTTAGGACCCGGCGGGTAACATAGGCGACATTCCCTTCCTTTTATTTTACCCCTTCCCCTCCCCCTAATATAATATCGATACAAATCTATACCATTCGAATCGAACCTCTGTTTTCCCTCACAAATTTATTTTAAACTTAATCCTTAACCCGTCCAACGCCGGGTACGAATAGCTAATATGCTTATAAAACTTAACGGTAAGATTATACTATTGCTAGATCCGCGATAAACTATGGCTCCGAATGTTGTACTGTGAACAACTCCTACTCTTGAAACAGTAGAAATGCGAATGCTTAGATGGTCGGCAGGAATACCACTAAAATAAAAGTTCACGCATTTTTTGTAGCCTGGGGGTTACAGACATAAAAAGTAAGCTAGAGGAACGACGGTTGAGAAGGTATAGGCACATAAAACGAAGAACACAAGACCACACGGTGAAGCAGGCAATGTCTATGGAGCTTCATTAAGTCATTCAGAGAAAGACCAAAGAACTCCTGGAACACTCAACTGGAGAAAAGGCCTGGATGAAATAGATACCACAACTAAAAAATGTATAGCCTGAGAATGAGAAGAGCCGATCCCAGGCAATGAGTTGGGATAGCGTAAGGGGGAAGAAAATTAACTTAAAACAAAATTTTAATATCTGTAGTTGAAGTTCTCTGGGTCTCTTAATAAAAGCTTTAGAACATAACGTTTTTCTCATTTATAAATATAACAATGTATTTATAGAATAATATAAGAAAATAATAATGACGAAAAAATCCAATATCTCGTCCTGTGCACATTGGAAGAAGTCTTACAAAGCAGTTAGAGAATATTGAGTACATTTTCTGTACACTGAAAGCGTTTCCAGTCATTGTTACCGTCTTCACAAATAACATGTGTATAATAATATATTCCGTGTGCTCGCGTGCCAACAAAACATTTAAGTATTCATATTCACGAAACGCGTGATTCAATTTGCTCTCTTTGAATTCTTTCTATATTAATGTAGGTACCTAGCTCTTCTACTTAATAAAGCCTGTCGCAACTGTGTTTTCTTTTTCAATGATAAAAATAATTTTAACAACCTTAAAATTTGAAGATTCAAAATATTATTTGTATACTAGATGGACGTTTCAAAAATGATTAATTTCGTTAAATTATTATTTCAAGATACTTTTGATTTCTTCTGTTTATGACTAGCCGCCACATAAAACTTATTAAATTACAAAACATGCCAAAATATAATGAACAGTTTTCTGACTGGCAAGAAGAATAGACAGAAGGAGAAGGTGATGACTAGGATGGGGGCCTCACTCCAAAAATTAAGTCAGCAGCAAGTGGTAATACTCATAAATTCAATGCTTATATCATAAATGCAGCATCTATTATTTTAAGCTGTAATTTTGTGATTTTAATATAATTAAATCGCTCATGCAAGATATTATTTTATTATATATTATAAAATATATAGATATATTATATTTATAATATATAGATATATTATAAAAATATTATTATATTGATGGATTTGGCGTTTACATTATAATGATTATTCATGATGAATATTAAATAATATAAACCTTGTTACCTCTATTTGAGTTTTATAATATTTTTATAACTTCTTATTTTGGAAATAAGAAAAAGTATTAACAACCTGGTTCTTTTTACAAATAGTTATTTTATAAATTTGTTTGTATGTTAGTACATACTTACACTCATACTTACATTCATTTCTCATATTATTATATACTTTTTTCAAAAATTTTTTTTTTTTCTATACTTCGATTTTTCATTTTTAAGTTGTTAGTAGGTATACATTGTTTCCTGATGATGTTGATATTTACAATATATAAGTGGTGAAAAAAAAAAGTATTGTTATTAATAATACTAAATGTTCATACCCGGCATTGCACGGGTTAAGGATTAAGTTAATAATAAATTTGCGGGGGGAAACAAAGATCCTATTGTTTTGAAAAGCCTCTAATTAAAAGAATGTTTATATTTAATCAATGTTGCATTGGATTATATGTTTAGGGAAGAAATGTGGCCTATTTTTTCCATCGGGAATATGTATGCAAAATTTGGACCAAATCGGTCAAACAGTGTAGATTTGTACAGAAAATAGATCTGGGGAGGAGATGGGTTAGTAGGGAAGGAGAAATGTCGAGAAATTATCTGACTGGTACTAAAATATTATTTTTACTACCTACTTTAGTTCCGAGAGAAATAGAATATCTCATTGACAGATGAAGTATCAAACTGATGAGAGATTCTGTTTCTCTCGAAACGTAAGTAGTGAAAAAATATTAAAATATTTTGAAACAGAGTTAAGAAGGTTAATATTACCTAATGGTCAAAATTGTATTGAATTCGATGAAACAATAAAGTCACCACAATATTCGTGCTAGTCGAGTGGAACAAATAATCTAAGATATATATTTAAAAAATCTCACGATTTCCTTTGTGTACGAAGATTTTACACTGAATTTCTGCAAAATCAAATCTAAATTAATCTTGATAGAAATAAATAAGTAGATGGCAGAAAGCCTGAGGCCACATATGAAGCCGATGTTAGAACCCGATGATCTACGGAAAGAGAAAAAGTTGGAAAAAAAACTAAGTAACATTTGTTGGTACTTTTGTTAGAAAAAATTAAGCTTACTTGTAAGATCTTAACGCAACGACGGATTGATTAAGTATATTCTACGTATTTTAACAGAGATTGATTGTATAACTTATTTTACACCACTATTTTTTATCACTTTTATCTTTGTACAGATGAAAACTGTTCGACTAGTTGGAAACATCCGAACACTGTTCAAGTAAATAAAACCGAGATATTAATTGAACTAGAAACAAAAAAAAAACAAAAAAATCATTGCCAAAAATCACTAAATCATTAATATCGGGTTTATTCGAGTGAGAAAAAAATAATTGAGTTGTCTGATAAGCACTTATGTAATATAATACGTACTAAATATTGACTTCTGAAACGCAAGGAAAGTTTAAAAAAACGTAGGTTTTATGTGGTTATTAAGCGGCGCCAGATAGAAAAGTATCAGAAATGAGACACAACACAAGCTAGCGCCGATTATAGATGAAATCTGAGAAGCGTAACAATTCTGATTTGGACATATTAAGATGGACGAAAGGAGCTGTTTTTATTAAAAGAGGCTAAGGCTGATACATTTACAAAAATCTGTCGGAACAAACAAGAGAAGCAACCGCGAGAAACGGAGAATGGAGCAGTATCCAAACCGCAAATTGAGGAAAGAGAAGAAAAATATCAGTGTGACAAGAGCTAAAGATGAAAAGTATAATCTTAACATATTATTTATATATATTTCCATTTATTAAGCAAAAGTCTAAAGGTTTTATGGAAACTGGAAAATTCATTGTATTATATTACTCGAGAACAAATTGTGCAAAAACATCTATTTCGTGGCTTTGCGAAAGTAATAGTACCAAGATTTAAATGTGCATTTTTTTGCAAAATTCACGTAAAGAACGTATTCTGTAAAGAACGATCAATTATTCTCGGTTTATTGTATTTTGCACGCAAGGTAGAATGATTATATGAAGCGTACAACCTTCACCACCAAATCTCCGAGACGCATAATCAAATTTTCATCCGTGTTCTTGTATTTTAATTATTGCTTAGGTGGAAGATCACAGGAGGTATATCATGCACATAATATTTATTCCTGGATAAAACATCTTGTTTTATGAAAAATAAATATAATTTTTAATGAAAAATTTACTCATAAAGATTGAAAAATATTCTTCGGCGAGGAAACTAAATATTTCAACGATAAATAGATTTTACGTTTATCTTATTTATTGATTCATGTCATGTTTTTAATCCTCTTTGAATTCTACTGTAACAAGTTTTTCTTAGTTGCTTGTCTTATGACTTTCGACTATTTGTTTTGAATTAGTTCACATAAACATCATTCTAATACGTGTCGTCAATTTCACTTTTACTGTTATAAATAAATACACTCAGTGATAACCAAAAGATTAGAGAAATTTTTGAAAATCTGCAAAATGAAGGTAAAAGACAAACTTGTATCAGCATCAAAACATGAACCCATCAACATTTGTAAGGTCCTCCCAGCCAAACCCGATATCAAAACATCTTTCAAGACGATAAATAGTTTAAGTCTGATTAAGGTATCAGCAATGATTCGGGAATCAAAGGAAAGAGGTTTACCGTCCAGCGTTTAGTTCTGTGATTCCGCACCAATCGAGCTAATGCCTCATTACCTTTTTAATGAGGAAAAAAGCTTTCTCTCTGGGCTCCCTAGGGATAAGCGTAAATCTCCGGCCCGGCCCAACTAATGAGAGTGATTGTAGTTCCCTTGTTCCGGTGGTGGGAAATAAAAATAAGAAGACGATCCATCGCCGAGGGGACGGGGTGTAATGTCTTTGATGTATGGCGGGAGGAAGCGAACGAAAGCGCGAAAGTGGAAGTCTTTTTAATCTTGTTTAAAAATCTCAAAGTTCTACTGCTAGTCCTCAGCGCTGAGGGGGCGCCGAGATGCGAGCGCGCGTCTTCCGGAGTACAGTACCTACTAGTTTTATCAAATTGCATGCCGACATTGAAGAATGTGTTTGATAATTGAAAATGTTTGGAAAGTAACCTAAAAATAATCATTGTTTGGGAACCTAAATCTCAAATTAAATTTTTAAAAAATAATAATTTAAAACCAAATTTATTAATCAATTAGAAAAGACACACAGAAAAATCAATTCAATGAAAAAATATTCGGCTGCTACCGGGACTCGAACCACGGATATCCTATTTATCCGGGGTAGCTGTGTTAACCAATTGCGCTATAGCGGCTTTAATTTACATTTGTGTCAATACATTGATCTTATATGTAAGTCTCTTATTATCAATTGATTAATATATACTATCCATTTTTAGCAATCCACTTTTTGGTAATGCGGTAGTCACAAATTACTCTGTGTATCTGTCGCTAGAGGACGCCAAAATTAAGGAGTAAGGAATGTAAAACTGACCTGTAAGCATTGTTAATAGAATTAAAAAGGGTCGCTGTAATGGTTTGGGCGTGTTGAGCGAATAAATGAAGGAATATTGATAAAAAAGATATACGACGCAAATTTTAATGGCGACAGAAAGAGAAGGCGGTCGTAGATGACGTGGCAAGACCAGATTAACCAGGCACTGGAAGACAGAAGCCCCAACAATCGTTCAACTTGCATGCATTGCGTGTATGAATGTGGTGAGTTGGAGGTTGAGTGTCAGGATAGAATAGTTTGGCGCTCTATCTTCTCAGCCAACCCCCTCTCAGGAAAAGGGCGTGATGGTAAGTACTTAAGTGAGTACTTTTTAAAAAAATATTTACAATAATATCTACAAGTAGCAGCGTGCAGTCAGTAAAATTTTTGAAGCCTTACCTACTTAGAATTTCTTCAAAATAATTACATTGAAATATTCGTATAATAATAATTACTATCGAATTAAATTTAAGTGTAAAATCATATTCAGTTGAAAGGTGGGCAATCATCGAAGCACTTTAAAATGCAAGAATAGACTCTAGATATACATCATTATTAAACTTTATATATGAAAATGCAACTATGAGTGTTATAATTGACGACAACACTAGAACTGAAAAAATAAAAATAGAAAACGGTGTCCGACAAGGTGACACAATCTCGCCTACATTCTTCACGTTAGCATTAGAAGATGTATTTAAGACCCTGAATTGGGATAACAAAGGTGTGAAGATAGATGGCACATATTTTAGTAGACATAGTAGTTGTAAGTAAAAATATCAAAGAATTAATTATAATGATAAAATAACTACACGAGGCTTCGAGCAAAGTTGGTCTTAAGATGAATATAAAGAAAACAACAATTTTGAGTCAAGAGAACAAAAACATCACAATCAATAATGAATGAAATAATAAATGAATATATATATATATATATATATATATATATATACTATATATTATATATATATATATATTATATAATATATATTCATGTATACCTAGGACACAAAATAAAAATGAACAAAGAGAACCAAACAGCAGAATTGCCAAGACGAATAGGAATGAGCTGGGCTGCTTTTGGCAAACTCAAAGAGATCCCAATTAGCCTAAAAAGAAAAGTCTTTTAATCATGCATGTGAATAAGTATTGGGTGAATACACTTACAAATAATAGTGCAGAAAAGCTCAAATGCACGCAACGATCCATGGAAAGATCCAAGCTTGGAGTAAACTTAAGAGATTAGAATTAGAAATGACGAAATTAGGCGCAGAACTAGAGTAGTGGATATCATGGATCGTGTAACGAAGCTAAAATGCCTATGGGCAGGACATGTTGCAGGGCAAGATGCTACAAGATGGCCTCCCAGAGTTCTAAAATGGAGACCTTGGGAGAATAAAAGAGGCATTGGAAGACCTCAAAAGTGATGGGCCGACGATATAGCCGATGCGGGGGGAAAGAAATGGCTACAACTAGCAAATGACAAGGAAGGATGGAAGAGTATGGAAGAAGCCTATATCCAGCAGTGGAGAGATGAAGGCTGAAGAAGAAGAAGAAGAAGATCATATTCTGCCAGATATCTGATTTCGCCCTTTTCACAAAAAATATACTTACGTACATAGCATGATTCAGCGTATTTTTAGACATTATTTAATACTAAGAATATAAAAAATATAAACAACGAATATAATGTTAATAAAAAATTATTTTAAACCTTTTTTCTCTGCATAAAATTAATTAGTTTGTAATCTGGATATATATTTATTATTTTATTATAATAACATTTATTTATATCTTAGGCCTCCCGATAAAAAGGTCATTTAAAAAATTAAAAATTCCTTAAGAACCGTTGATACTTTATTTTTTTATTAGAGACACTAACAGAATAATGGGTACATGATAGACAAATTATAATATAAGATATAAAATTATAAATTAAGACTTTGCCCATTATCCCAATTACAAGTGTCTTCGGCACGCTCTAGCATCATGAATATGAGTATTATATCTTTACGATCACACTACATTCTAAAGTGTATGAATGTAGTATGATCATAAAAAATATGTGAATAAATAATTTATTTAATGGTGGTGTGGTTTCAGGTTTGTATTTCATCATCTTTTTGACATTTTGCCGTCCTTTAAGGTATTTTTCATGAAACTTAGACCTTTAGTCCTTAGACCTTTTTTCTGAAATTCATCCTTTTCATGAATAACAATCCTAGATACAAAACAATATCTAGCGCAGTTCTATTCTTCCAGGCATCGCTTATGAAGGCTTACGTTTGACCCACAGCTTTCATAATCAAACATTTTTTAATGGTATTTAGAAAGTATCTGGTGTTTTTGAGTGACTTGGAAAAGAAATTACATCTCCAATGTAAAATTTCACGAATAATTATTATGCAGAGAATTCGGGCGTTCATTTTAAGAAGCGGTACCAGCGGCAGTTAGTTACGCGCGAGAAGTCAGATTAAAATTTTGTGGAACTTTAATAATTTTATACCTTATACTTTCCATCAAGTTGAACCATTTAAAACTTATATATTTCACTTTAATCTTGTTTACGTATCTTTTAATATGAAAAATATAAACCCGATGTTTCAAATGTGTTTGTAGTGTTTAGGAAAAAATGTAATCCTTAAAAAAATTAAAATATAAATTTAAAAAATAAAACAAATAATTAAATTTTTATGTACCTTACTAGCTGTAACCCTTAAATGACAGAACATTGGTTCTTGTCTTTGCTAAGCGCTAGTATATATCTATAGTATCTTTTTGGCGATCTACGGAGAGGCAGTCGTAGCATCATGCGTTAAGCGGCCGGTTCGGGTTTGCTGGCCCGGGGTTCAAGCCCCATCTCCGGCCGTTTTATTTATTTTTTTAGCCGTGAATTCGAACGAAATTACGGACGTTACACGAAATTTATGGACTGAGAGACACAGACAGACGGGCTGAAAGACATACGAACAGACAATGAAATAAATATGTTTGATCATAAAAATAAATTTAATAATTAAATTTTTATGTACCTGCCTTATTACTTGATTTTATATAATATTTCCTGAATTATAACCTTGTGATTTATCTTCCCAACAATTGAAAGAGCAGATACAAAATTTTCAAATTTCATCACCAGAACTTTTGTTTTTCCGCAAATATGTTGTTTCATCAAATAAAATATTATTAATCTTATTAAAATAAATAACCACAATAACGACAAATATTAAAAATAAATTTAAGAATGCTATAAACAATCGCCTCTTGCTTTATTTATTGATCGTTGCCGAATCGGTTAAATTATTAAAACCAAATTTATTAATCATTTAGTAAGACAAATTAAATCAACGAAAACATATTTTGGCTGTTAACGAGACTCGAACCCCCGTCTCCTATGTTTCCGGGAACGTGTGTTACCATTTCACCATATCAGCCTTGTACCTTTCCGCCAATATATAAAGCGCCCTTGAGGTGAGTATTCACGAAAACGGTGCTATATAAATTATCCAAATATTATTATTATCATCTGTAAGTCTCATTTATTAATTGATTAACATGTATTATCCATTTTAAGCAATGCGTTTTTCAATGCAATAATCACAAATTATTTTGTGTATCTGCCGCTAGAGGATGTCTTTCTAATTGATTAATAAATTTGGTTTTTAATTTCACAGAACTCTTTTCCGAAAAAATTGCATTTTCACAATAATAATGTGTACTTTAATATAATATATATGTGTGAAATTATTGTGTAGGAAATTTTAATGTATTATTTTGGAAAGAATTGACAAGTTAATGGACACAGTGGCGTACGAATGCTGGTTGAAAGAAACAATTTATTCCTGTTTGTTATTCACCTAAGTGTTATTTAAAACATCAACCAGCTGTGTTCTTAAAACATCGTCGCATCATCAAAATTCGGAGCCGCCGCCTTTCCAAAAACGTAATGACAGTAATTCTAAGAACAATAAAGATGCAAATAACAAGTTAAATGTGAATCGAGGAATAGCAATGGAGCTGGAAACATCCAGAGAAAAAAACTAAATTTTCATAAATTTATAGAAAGGAACTTTAAGAAACCTTTATTTTTGAAGGCTCAGCGCATATCCGAATTTTCATTATCTCTCCACGAGGTGAGTTTATCTGCTCGGCTCATACCGTACTACTAAGTAAATTTTCGTGTTAATTACAAAAGGTTCGCAAACCAACTCAACGCGGTGTTTCCGTTGGATTTCGGAGGCTGAGCATGAAGCACTAAGATCTGTCTATTTGTATGGGAACTTCGTCTCAAGCAGAACCCTTAGTTAAGTATGTAGGGTCAAATGGTAAAACTACCAAGCGTTTCTTATGATTTGCAATAAAAACACCTAAATCTCTCCATGTTTTGTTCCGGACTATTTCTTTATTTAAAAAATTACGTTATCCTTCAGTTAAAATATTTTTAAAACAAGATCTTTCATCTTGTAATCACTTACTGTAGTATACTTTTATTGTATAATGTATTAATGTTTTATTTTAATGTATCATCGTAAATTGTAACTGTACTAATCACCTTGTACTAAATGACTATCCATTAGGGTCATTCTGACCTGTCGACAGTCTTCAAATTAAAAAATAAAAAAATAAAAATTAAGATTATTTTTGAACTAATATAAATATATATTATGTAGGTATAGGTACATAATATATTATTTATATAGAGATGTGAGCAATGATTAAGATGAAAAGTCGAAAACTTTCCTCGTGATCTACTAGTTGGTGACCTAACTTCTTCCTGAAATTTCATTTTTCCATCTATGGATATCACATATCTATAATTAAAAATAAATTGTTGTAGAATAAAATAAGCCGACACATTACCTTTCAAATTATTACAAAATAAATGTTTGATCTTATTTTTTGCACAATTCATAATTAAAAACTTATGTAGGTAATATTCGTACTATTAAAAGTTAATATAGAAGTATAAAGACAGAGAAAAAGCCGTAACAAAATAAGTATTTGAGTTTAATTTTAATCTTACTTTTCTTTGTTTTAAAAACGCACATGATCTGATGATTTTCGCTAAATACTAAATATCATTAAGTGGAATGAAATAATGATTTTACTTAATTTTTGAATTTTTGTATTTTTGAAAGCTTCAATGAAGAACCGTACTTTACAATTTTTAAAATAATTCATTATTATCCATGACTGGGTGTTTCTACGACAATTAATATTTTGAAGAAGACGTTTTTTGTTAATTTGCGTTTACTTTATGAAAAATTTTATGTCGTGACTCGCCTTCAAGTTGTAAGCTGCCGGCATAAGTCAAACTTTCCCGATCTAGACCAATAGCCTTTAGTCATTTGTACCACAAAAGTTGGAATCATCTTAGTGATAATGTCTCAAGTTTGTCTACTGGATTGATTAAGCTAAGTAATGTTGTGATAATCTGCCCCAAAAGTTTGCCGACTAACTTTATAGCCGCAGATTTAAAGGATAATGTTTTTTGTCGTCGACAGTGATGAAGATAAACAATAATTTTCGAAGTATATTACGAAAATGAGTAAAACATTAATTGGCAAAAGAAGTTAAAAAAAGTTAACCATTTAAAAAATTCTATTTTCAGATCCTAAAATTTGTTTTCAAATTTAAAATAAGAATTCCATTTTTATACATATTAATATTTGGGGATGCAGAAATATTTATGGCTTAAAGAAATAATTTTTAAAAATTATCAAATTCAAAAGTGTATTGCGAAAACACAGTAGGTATATGGGTAATTGATATTATCACTGAATGAATGAAAAAAAAGAATTCCTGGTACTAATTGACTCTGCTACAGCTTTCGATATACTGGATTATAATAAACTAATAGAACGTATAGAAAAATGTAGAACAATTAAAAATGTATATTAAACTTTATCAGAACTACATAGGAAATTACCAGTAGGTATTTGTTAAAATTGGTGGAAAGATGGGGAAAAATGGAAGATGGCATAGCCCAAATATCGGTGTTGGAATCTTTAACTTATGTTTCTGCGTAAATATTTCAGAGAAGACTATTAAGGAAAATGAATAGTAAAAATATCCTTTATAAATCATGTGTGGGTTAAAAATATGCGGGTATCACCGTTGATGAGAAATTTAATTTAATCCAAAAAATGCGTAACAAATTCGGGTGAGTTCATTAAAAATATGTATCCTTTTGAAACCCTAAGAGTATGCATACTACGATGGATTCGATATTTTTAAACGGTATTAATTTAAAACGTATCAAAAATTTCAAACCATAATGTATGTATCTTACCTAAATGTAAAGCAAAACATCAAAAAACGAAGAAAAATATATATTTTCGGAAACAAAATCAATAAATATTTACAAATTATACAAAAGCAGGCTAAAACTAAGAACTAAGTAGCTACCTACTGTCGAAATGACCATAAAATTTCCTTTCATAAACACGTACAATACGAAACAAATGTCTCTTGGTAAATATATAGTACCCAACAGAATGTAAAAAGTACTAAGGAAAAAGAACAAAGGGGGTAAAAATACCAACGATTTATAATGGTATGCCCCCCGACATGATAGGATCAAATTCCTAAACGAAGGACAAGATGGCGAGCAGGGAAATTATAATGAAACGTAGTGCACGCTAATTACTTCCTATATTATTATGTTTACACTAGATTAAGTATACGTTTATTTTATGATTTAATTTTATGTTTTATATATTTTTTTAGTATTTGCACTGGGATATAAAATATATATAAATTTTCTCCTATTTGTCCATATTGTTTGTTTATAATGTACCTAAAGCTTATTAATAGAAACCCACTCATATCCAGATTTGGTTATTGGGAATTTCTGCTATAAAATAAAAAATTGTAATAGTTAAATTAAATTAATAATTAATTAAATTAATAGTTAAATGTAAAAAAATGTAAAAAAATAAAGATTTAGGTATTATTAATATAAAGTTAATTAATTAAATAAAAAATCTATGCTCTTACTCAATAATTAATGATAAAGAGTAGGTACCTATTTTCTACATGCACTTATTTGGTGAGAAGTAAAATATGAAGCCGTTATTTCTCTTATTTAGCCGAGACGCCAATAGAAAAAAAATAATAACAGCTTTGATGGTTCCGTGTACATTAATCTCAACGGTGGGCAGAACCGCGAGTACTGGCGCCACTAAACCGAGTAACTTATTACCGACAATAAAGGCTTAGCAGGGGTGGCAGTTTTTTGCGCTACCTGAGAGAAAAATTCTCCTTGAATGCTGCGAGATCTCAATTTTCTCTCTCACTGAATTTTTGTGCCAAAATAACGAAATTTTAAAAATACAGTTAATTAAATTAAAAATTAAACTACCTGGCCGTAGTTATATTCGTTTAATTTTGATACTGAATATAAAAGCTCATATTATTATTGTATATATTCTAGGTACCGCAGGCTTAGTTTATAAAAGAAATTATGTTGTAACGTGACGATAGATGTTCTTTGGTTTTCACGACCATTCAGAATCTTCTGGTTTGTGTCTTCTGAGGTATTATGCCGTGTTATTACGACCTTTCTGGCCGACCTTTCGAATTCTATTGCAGGTTCTATCGTCAGGGCTGATGTGTTATTGTGAGTGTTGTGGTTGTGTTGTGGCTTGCTATACCGTGTCGAAAGCAGGGTGAGAACGTTGTCAGTATGTGTTAAGTATTGGCTAGCACTACCGTGCTAGCTTGGTGTTTATATGTTACGTGACAATACCATGTCGGAGTCATGTGTTATCTTGTATTGCGTGTATGTTTCATCTATTGTCTGATCACTATCTCTGCGGGAACTGCGACGAGATTAACTTTGAAGTGCCGGATACCATGATTTTTTTATTTTGAGACCATCATCTCTATTAATATTTATCGGGTGCTTGTAGATTTCGAGTGCCTTCGTGATGAGACGCGTATGGTGACTCTTAGGCTTTCCAAGGATTTTCGGTTCGAATGCAAAATGATATCCAGGCCGGTATCCAGAAAATGTTCAGCTAGTGCTAATTTTCCTGGATGATCGAGTTTGCACGCCCGTTTGTGCTCATCAACCCTTTTGGAAATTGCACGCGCCGTTTGTCCTACGTATACTTTATCGCAGTCTTGACAGTCGAGTCTATACACTCCGTCTGTTTCTAAGTACTCTCTATCCTTTGCTGATCTCAAGAAGTCCTTGATTCTTGCATTGGTTCCAAACACTGTCTTGAGAGCTCTAACAATTCTGTCGCTTTCAAACGCTTTGAACAAAAGGTATAAAGGCGATGCCTTTGCGTTTTTTGGGGCAATCAGATTTCGCTCTTATGATGTGCTGTATGTCGCTTTTGGTAACCATTGCCCTCCAGAGAGTGGCTGAGCGTTGTCATCTCTTCCTGTAGAAACTCGTCTTGGCATATCCAGGGCAAAAAGAAACGACAGGAACCTTTTCCTTAACACAAGAAAGGAAAAAAATATTCTCCAGGATTCGAAAAGCCAACATAATTGTGTACAAATAATGGGCCCAGGCCGCGGCGCGTCAATGTTATTTTGACGTTTCTAAATAACATTGACGCGCCGCACAACAGCGCTATCGTCGTGCGTTGTAAACCAAGCGACAAATTTATTAAATGTAGTGCCTACTTCATTTAATTGTCTCATTATGATGATTTAAAATTTCTTGAAAGTGTTACCCAGCGATAGTAATGAGTTTATAGACGAGTGATAAATTATGAAATAGTGAGAATTCAAAACAAGTGTTAAATTTAATTTGTGTTTAGTGTCAATTTAATAAAATATTTACTTCTTAAAATAATTACTTATTAATAAATCGTTAATCGTTAATAAATAATAATCGTAGTGTTTTCATTTGTCTCCCGTAGCCATGCCATATGACAATATTAAAGCTAGCCGACGTTCAATGCACAAACAAAGTGTGCTCTTCATGGCCCATTGAGCCCCACGTCCTTATATTACAATGATTAAATTTTAGTAGTCTAATAACAACTTAATAATATAGAAAATATTTTTTAAAATAAAATAAATATGTACAAATAAATAAACTTCTTTATATTTTAGGTTTTTTAGATTTAAAGTATTTTTTATTATTATTATTTTTGTTTTATTGCTTCGATAAGCGAATTTAATTTCGGAAGCAAAACTCATTAAAACACCCAGACTTGAATCACATGGGCTTTACCGTGACTTCACCGGGAATCGAACCCGGAACCCTCGGTGTGAGAATTCAGTATTATGGCCACTACGGTACTGCTAAGAGAACGTATTTAAAAATATGTATGTTCGCGTACGAACTCACGCCTTTTTTTTAATTTATCGAAATATATGTTTAAAAATTATTCATTAAAGCTTCAATTTTAAATGGCAGTAAGTAAGTAATAAAAAAATGACATGTAGGTATTACCTTCACAGGTATCATTTTAAAACGTTTTTTTTTTTATTATTGAATTTAAATGTAATCCAGCCTTTGTATTATTCTTATAATCATCACACCCTGGATAGAATATTTCCATCATTACACACCCCTTTGAAATAAATAATTGCTCGCACAACACATTAAGTTCAGATTGTATCGCTTAATGTTGCTCTTGCGCCTCCCTCCGCTGAGATTTAATGCCTTCATCTTTATAATGCTTCTTGAAATCGGCAAACACCATTGTAAATCGACAAGAGTCGACAAGTATAAAAATTAGAACATTTTCTTTTTGCGATTCTCGTGTTTTCTAAGAAACATAAAAATCAATATCCGCACAATATGCATAATACGAAGATGACCTACATAAATATGTATACCCATTTTTCTAGACCTCGCCAAAGCATTTGACACAATATCCCATACAAAGTTACTAGAAAAACTTAACAAAATTGGTATCTCCGGAAAAGAACTAAAATTGTTTGAAAGTTACATCTCGGACAGGAACCAAAGAGTTAAAATAAAAAATACTGCAAATAAACCTCTAGTCACTAAATTCGGAGTCCCCCAGGGAAGTATATTAGGGCCAATAATGTTCTTAATCTACATTAATGACATCTGTAATATACCCATTGATGTTAGTGATATTTGTTTTGCCAATGACACTGTGCTGCAATTCTAAGCAAATACATGGTCATCAGTATTTAAAAAAGCTAAAAAGGATATATGTACTGTAAAAAATGGCTAGACAGTAACACCTTAACACTTAATATTATCATCATCATCTTCTTCCCCTTGTCTTAGTAGGGTCGGGGGCCCAAAGACTCGACAAGGTGCTTCCATGATCCCCTGTCTTGCGCTGCTTCTGCTCGAGCCAACCAGTCAGACCCATTC
This sequence comes from Agrypnia vestita, assembly GCA_016648135.1. Lineage (NCBI taxonomy): Eukaryota > Metazoa > Arthropoda > Insecta > Trichoptera > Phryganeidae > Agrypnia > Agrypnia vestita. The sequence goes on along the minus strand of JADDOH010017118.1, from coordinate 4,111 downwards.
TGTTTTCAAATACATTTTTTGTTGTCTCTCCCAGCTTAATCTGGGTCGACCCACCGGCTGTCTTCCCTCCGGGGTTGCCAAGCGGATTCTTCTTGGTAATCGTTCCTCTGGCATTCTGAGCATATGTCCAAGCCACCTCAGTTGTGATTTTTCTATGTGCAGGAGTAGGGGCTCCGTGCCGAGTGTGTGCTTTATATCGGTTTTTGATAATATGTATACTTAAAATCAATTTATCTTGACTCCATAATTAAGTAAAAAAAAAATTGCAGGTTGTATAGTGTGAAAGTTTAAATTACCGTACATTTTAATAATTTGATGTGATTTCGTGTATGCAAAAATTAATTTAAATTTCACATTTAATTTATTTTATTTCTTTATTTATTTCTATATATTATTTTAAGTATAAAATTTTGGTTGGACTGTGCCTGTCTGTCACAAGAAATATCTGTGTTGACACAGGCATAGATTACAATAGTGTTAACTATCTTGTGATATTATCCTATCGTTTGATAACTATTAAGGAGCATTTGATATATTCCAAAAAATAATTCATATGCAAAATATGGAGTGAAAATCTAGCTACATGAAAATGAAAATTTTTAGGAAATATATTTTTTTATGCATAATTCATTAATAATTCATTAAGAATAAAGGCAAATATCTCTCTATTATAAACATTGGATCTACTTTTTGTATTAAAATGCAGTAACAATGATTCAAAAATCATTAAAATCCCAATTTTCACCAAAATGGATGGCTGATTTTATATTTAAGAATGATATGAATTTTATATTTAAGTGTGATATTTTATTCTATATAAAGTGCAATGACTTAATTAAAAATAAGGCGCTATAATTTATATTTCGACTAAAACTCTTGATCAAAGATTTTTAAATTTTTATTCACACCCTTATATTCATTTTACATTGAATAGTAAATATTAGCCTGTTGTTCTAGTGAACGGATGTGTCGTGTTATATCCCTCTTTGTTCTTGACTCCCGATTCCAGTTAATGCTTCCAAAGCCTTACTTTCCGTTTAAATGCCTGTTAAAAGCTCAAGAGTCAGGCCGTTTAAGCTCTACGTGAATTATGGTAGATAAAACTGTGTCGCCGTTTCATTTCAAAATATACCAATCTTAGAGGCAATAAAATCGATTTAATTCGAATGCAATAAGAGTGGTAATATTTTGCTTAAATAAATATGTAGATGAAAATAATGGGTAAAAAAATCTATGTTAAATTTTTGCATATCCCCATAACTATTGGTATTATTATAAATCCACCTGTAAAGTTTTTGCTACTAGCTATGAGACACCTTGTTTAGTGCAAGATATTTTTTTTTTTCATATGAGTCTGAGTGATTACTTAGCATAGGGTTAATGGTGTTTCATACTGCGATATCGAAAGCAACTTTTGAATAACAAGTACAGATAATTGAGAGAGAAGACGATAAATGACCGGGTACAAAATAAGAAAAAGGGAAACTATATAAGTGAATGTACGGGGATCAATGGTTGGTTTAGATGGTAGGCCGTATGGAGAGTAACTAATGAAATAAAATAATGCCTCTGCAAATAGCCTACGAAGTCAGCATTCATTTAGGTAACTTATGCGTATATGCTGTGATTTTTTTGTTACTTAAATATAAAAAAAAACTAATGTTTTCAATGTTATAGGTGTTTCTGTACGATCAATAAGTAGTCCATAGTATGAAACAATATCGCTTTCTATTTCATTCCATTCCATTTTTTCTAATGAATCAACTTTGCGTTCAATTAACTACCAACAGTTCTGTGTAAATTTGACAGAATTTTTTTTCTCATTATCGATGGACTTTCAGATTGTTATTACATGTATTAATATTGTAATTATTATTAAATCTTAAGGATATAAGAAAATGGTACCTTAAATAATAATTGTTATATATGTACTTCAAAAAATATGGTGGTATCATTACCAGCGGCGATAGGTATATATATATATTATTTTCAGTATGAATTTTTCTAGAATATTCTGCCGTATATATCTGACCTCTCTAGTCGACGTTTCGCATCTTGATCAGTTTTTGCATTTGCATTGCTGGGTCCACCATCAGGGCTGATATGATGGACCCTGCAATGGGATTCGGAACTTCGGCCAGAGAGGTCAGATATTCACGGCAGAATATCCCAGAACAGTCTTGAAAACCCGAGAACATTTTTTCTATATATTATGTCATGAAAAGGACCATAGATGTCCCCTTTACCATAGAGGACCATAGACCCTTCAAATATTTGAAAAAATACAGATATATAACAAATTTACAAAATTTAAAATTTACTTTCAAAATAACGGATAATGCGTGGATGGTGAAATTGGTGAATGTTGCATTGTGTTAAGTAATCATTTAAGCCAGCTCACATACGTCATGAGCTCTGGGCCACTCAATTAAGTCTTCCATACACATTTACCATAAAAATAGCCTCATCTATGTGAGACTTCTATAATTAACCTTAATTAATAATTATCTCTCTGTGGACAAAATCCAGTAACTGGGTTCTCAGAACATACGTATAAAAATATCGTTAAAATTTTCTGCTAGAAAATAAATTTTATTGTAAACGCTGTCTCAGAATATAAAATTTTCATCAATCGCTTTCTAATCCTGTGCTACGTGTCTTATGCTTCTCATTATGAGTACTTCAGCGTAATGACTAAGCATACAGCGAGCGACTCAACAATTATGCTGGACACGTTACTCCGTAAACCCTCTTAATGGTACGTTTTCTTCGGTCTGAATTAAAAGCTTGTCCTGACTATCCTTTCCACTTTTCCCCAAGTTGTGAAGCGAAAGCACTCCCAGCTTCTCAGTTAAGATAAATAACGGCGAAGGTGGATGTCTTCCGAATGTGTGTAGGTATGGTTACAGGCAAACTACATTATTTTTAATCGACGCTTAAATTTTGTAGTCAGGTGTTACAAGCTTCCACTTTTTGCAGTAAATATTAATCATTGCTACGTCGCTGTACCGATTTAAAGTATTAAAATTTAAATTGGATGAGACGAGCAAAACTTCACAGAGAAAAGCTAAGATCACGTATCCCCTTGGACCAACCAAGTTAAGATCACAACTGGTCTTTTTCTTGTATGTAGGTATGCAATTTGGCAATTTTAAAAAGATAAAGGAAATAATTACTAACTTTTGACTTATTATTAAGAAGATTAATTAATATTCCATTATGTGTTGATAATTTTAATATTAAATTAAAAATTATTAAACAGATCGCGTTTAATAATAGTAATTATAAAAAATTAATTGATATTATATTTAAAAAAGTACAAGATTTTTTTAAAAATCTTATGTTTACCTTCAATATTTGATTTTGATTAACATTCGAGGAAAATTATATTTGTAAATAATGAAATTTCTAATTCAATAGATAAAAATATCTCAAATGTTATTCAATCAGCTTTTTATACTAATAATAAATTAAAAAATACATATTAAATAATAAGGATAAGGATAAATTTTTTTAAATTGGGTGTATATAAATAGATTTGTAATGATTGTAATTATTTTTATATAAGAAAAACGTGTAGAAATTTTTAAGTTAGAGTTAAGGAACACTTAAGGTGCTTAAATAGCAATAATTGTTCTGAATTTTCTCACCATCTTTCGTCTATGCATCATTCTTTTGATATTAATAAGGGTTTAAATTATACAGAATCACAGTTTGATAAATTAGAAATTTTGTAAATTAGAAAAACTGTTAATAGTAAATTGAATATTATAATCAATTAATGTATATTATAGATATCTCACAGAGACGAAACTGTATTTTATTATGGGAAAGTAGGTATAGAAGTCATTTGGGTGTACATAGGACTTATGACCTATCTTTATGGTTGGCTTAAGTGATCACTTTACACAATTGTAACATTCGCCATTTCCACCCATGATAGAATATACCATGCTTATTCATTTTTTGGAAGTTGTATATATGTTCAAATTGCGTGGAAAGCTTTCACATATGAGTTGTAAGCGCCTTTCCATGCGGCCTGTACAAAGCCATTTTCATTCCCCTAAATCCCCACAGATGTCGCTAATGAGAAAATCTACATTGATTTTTT
>JADDOH010017117.1:0-16390 GCA_016648135.1 Agrypnia vestita | reverse complement strand
AACCGAATTCGAGATTTTATGTATTATTTTATCCCTTCCAAAATCTTGTTTCCTATAAATTTACAGGCTATGTTTCCCATAAAATCTCAATACTGTTGACTCATTTGTCCAAGTTTTCCGTATGATTAAAATACAAAAAAAAATTATGGTTAATTATTATTACATCATTATCTTTGTATAACATGCATACAATTATTAAATAAGAGTTATTATTATTTCACTGCTGGTTTTAGAAAGAACAGAACTTCCCACTGACATGTGTAAATGATAAGTAAAATTATTATGTCTACAGATTCAAGTCCAAGGAGATGAATATTGGTGTGACGGATGAACATCTCAATGGAATCCTCAGAACCCAGCTCCAGCAAAGGAGATGAGGGTAAGAATATACAACTATAATCTATAACTAAATATTTTTTAAACAATGATTGCTTGTGTTGTATTTTTTTTAATACACAATACATACATTAATAAATGTTTACAACATGAATAAAATAAATTTAAATAACAGTACTAAAATATTAAACTAGTAAACTAAAAAGTAATTTCATAAATAAATTTACAAAATAAATAATTTAGTCAAAGTATGTTTATGTTAATAAAATTTAATTAAAGATGGACACACTCTCACACACTTATTAATTTAATTTAATTGTTAATACCCATTAATTTAATTTAATTGTTTATAAAATTTAGTTAAAAATGGACACACTCATCTGTCATTTTCCAGCGTTGTCAAATTTAACAGATTGTATTATTTTTAAGGTTAAAATCAAGAAGAAGAAGAAAGAAAGCGTTGCTGCCTAACCGGTCTGTAGCAGCATTCTTAAAAATAAATGCAGATGTAAGCATCGACAAAGAGGCTTCACAGACAGTGGACTTTGTAAAATATTATTAGAAATGTAAAAATAATGTGCATAATAATATCGAACCATGAGTACTTTAGTGTATTAAGTGAAAAATGCAGTTTTGAGATATCGGCGTTAGATGTTATATATTTCTTTATCAAATTGATTTTCAATTATTTGTTTTAGAATTTTTTGAATATTGCAAGGATTTGGATTGCCTCACATGCACCCATCGATAAACCTTATATTTGCTTATAAGGTTTATCAATGGGTACAGCATAATATAACTATTTTATTATATTTTGATTGAGACAAGGTTTTATAAAAGAGATAAATCATTTAGACCTTCCGACAAATCTGGTGTTTTTAGTATATCTAAAATTAGTGTTTTGCTTTCCTGAATGGGAACTTTAATGAATGATCTTGCAATATCAAATGATACTAACTTTTCATTCAATATCTTTTAAGGTATTGACTACATGAAATTTTAATTGTATACTTTGGTTTAAATACGTTGGAGTTATTTAATATTTTTGTAATGATTGAAGTTATTTTGAATGTTGGGGAATTGCATTACATTGGGATACTGCTGATCTGATGGGGCTGTTTCCTTTGTGAATTTTGAGAAAGCCGTATAATTTTGCGATCATTAACACTGTTTGCCTTTTTTCCTTACAAATTAAACTTATGGAAGTTATTGTCCGATCGTCCTGATGAAGATATAATACAGTATCGAAATCATTAAACGTTTAAAAAAAATATGTGTGGTTTTTAACGCTATAAGCATAAAAAATATTAAATCATTTGTTCTACTTTTTTAGTTTCAAACCGCTTGATCTTACTGACCGGTTATATTATTTGCAATGCATTGTAAATGATGTCTTATTGATATCTGTTCTTGTATACGCTTATTTAATTGAAAATAATTATTCTGAACATTGAAGTGTAAAATGACAATTGAAAAGAATACTTTTTTTGTTGTGTATCCAGAATAATTATTATGTATGTGTAATGTATATGTATGTAAGAATCGTTGAAAATACTGTCAACCCATTAGAATGTACTCTGTTTATCATATCTTCACACTTTTGATCATTTAGATGATATTCCTAACCTTTTTTATTATTTTAAAAATTTATTCTTTAAATAGGAAATATAATAATTTTATATTTCTTTATATATACAGCATTACATATAATTATTTAAAATTTTATTCTAACTAAAGTATCAAATATTTTTTTAGTTTCCTCTTAAAGTTGTTATATTATTTACATCTCTAATGTCCCTGGTAGTTTTATGTATAGTTTCGTTGTAGTAGTAGTTTTATATATAGCACTGTGCATGATTAAAATTTGTGATTTTTTTTTAATGTAATCTTTTCATCTTCTCTTGTTTCATGTTTGTCATGTTTGTGTTTGTTTTTTCTTAATACTTCAAAGATGTTGTATCCATTATTAATTTTATACATAAGTAGAAATAGAATTAAATTTAATTATTTGTCTATTATTGGTAAATTTTCTAGCACCACTTTAATTCTTGTGTATTGATTTATTTTTAGTATAATTCTTTATGCTTTCTTTTCGAGTATTGTTATTTTTTCAATTCTTCTTCAACCCAGAAATAGTATACTGTCGCAGTAGTTGATGTGGGGGACAATTATTGCGTTATATAATATATTTTTGCTCAATTCTGTTTTGATCTCTTCTGATTCTTTCCAAGGGTGAAATTCATTTTGCTATTTTTTGTTACATATTTTGTGTTCAATGTAAAGTTTAGTTTATGATTTATAATTGCTCCCAAATATTTTACATCGAATTGGGTAGGAATTTATTGCAATGTTTTTTTTAAATCAATATTTGTTGAATTTTTCCAATGTATATTTGTACTTAAAACAATCATTCTGAATCTAAAAAATATATTATTTGAATGTTACATTTTTTATCACATCACTTAAATAATATTAGTAATAATATTAACAGGCAATGAAAATTGACTACCACATGAATACGAAGTGTAATCTTATTTTGTATAATCATCACAAATCATTGATTTCCTTTATCTATTAAAATGGTAGCTTGTGGTGTAAATTATTTACTGATCAATGTTACATTTTATTTTCTAAAATATTAATAATTACAAAATATATAATATTGAATTTTTATTTTCTTTGCGAGTTTTGGTATTTTAAAAAATATTAATTCTATGTTTTTGAATTGAATGAATTTTAAATATGAACATTGTTTTTAAAACAAAATCATCTATTTTAATCTGAAATTATGTTCATTATGTAAACATATTCCTTCTCTAAACATGAGATTTTTCTTTTACAGAGAGGTAGTGTGTAAAATTTAAAAAATATGCTGTAACAATATTGACGAATTTAAAAATAATTGTCAGTTTTCTTTGCCAATTCTTTTTCTGACTCTTATTATAGAATTAGTGGATAATACATTTTTAATTAAATGTACCATCTTTTATTGTTAAACCTTATTTTCATTTTCAGAAACAAACAGCCGTGTTCTGAAAATTGTAATATTGCTATTTCTGTATCTTGACAGTTATTTTATAACATTGTAATGCAGTTAATTTTGACATTTTAAGTTTGACAGATTTGAAATTAATGAATTCAATCAATCAGAAAGCTCTAAAACGTAAATAAACGAAAGTAAAATAAGTTATTCATAATATGTGAATAACTTAGCGTTTGTTTACGTTTTAGAGCTTATCTGATTATTTGAATTCGTTAATTTCAAACCTGTCAAACTTAAAACGTTAAAATTAACAGCATTATAATGTTATACAATAACTGTCAAGATACAGAAATAGCAATATTGCTATTTTCAGAATACGGTCTAAATATTCATTTAATTGAAATAAATAAATAAATAAAGAAAAAAAGGACAAATATATAAATAAATAATAATATCTCCCATAATCGCAAGATGTCACTTTGCAAATAACAGTTGCCATTCTATTTTGGTCTATATTCTGTGATTGTCTTCGATTTCGATGTGTTATTGTGGTTCGTTTCGTATAATATGCGTCCCGTAATATTTTGATATAATTTGCTAGTGATGCTGGTAAGTGTAATATGGATGCTAATTTGAACGGTAGGAGGGAGTTCTTAAAATCTCGAGATATGAGGCGTCAGAAAGATGATTCCGACGGCGAGGAAGAGGTGGATAGTCCAGTCCTAAATTTTGTTTATGACGATTGTGATTCTCACGCAAATGAAATAGCAGAGCTATACAGCTATACGGAATATCCTGAATTTCAACTTAATGAAAAGGCTTTCGAGGAATTGATGAAAGAATTTGAATTGCCACCGAGTTGGCAAAAACTTACTAAAGTCCAGCAAAAATGCGCTATTATGAAATTGTTGGACAGGCTTGAATGCACAAATAAGGTTCAGCGTATGAAAGCCGCAAGATGCATCTTATACATTGCTCAAGGTTGTTGGGCTGAAATGCAATCAGATGCCGAGCAGCAGCACTGGGCGAGAGTTAATGTGATGTTATTGTACCAAATGGGGACGTTTTCTGCCGTTGTTGACCTTCTCAACTATGTAATTGATGACAATGATGCAGCGCTGGAAGCTATGCAGAAAGTGTCGATTTCGCTTGTTGAATCCACTGATCTAAGAGTGATCCTATCTATCCTTTATATAATCACGGAAGTGATGCGTGCTGAAAAGGATGAGGTCAACTCTGAATATTCTAGTGTTGTTGAATCTTTCCGCGAAGAATTGGGAACTCCTCACGGTGACGAACTCTTAGTCGTCAAATTGCTAGACATGGTAACATTCTTTTGTTCCGGTGGCTATCCACATTATCCTATGAAAAAGGTTCTCTTGCTCCTGTGGAAAGTACTTTTAGTATATCTCGGAGGATCGAGCACTCTGAAAGAACTGAAGAGCAAGTACAGGATGAGTTATAATCTTCCTCCTATGACAGAAGACACCGTAGAGATCACTCGCAACATGAGGCCGAGTTCTCCGCCGCCCAGTGCTAATGACCTTATTGATGCACAAAATCAGAAGAGAAGACCTTTCAGGCGTCAATTTATCATCAAACAGACATCACTTGATGAATCCGACAGAGAGCAAATGTTTATGGAAAGAGATGAAATGGGAATTGTTAACGATGCTGATTGCGATGAGGATGAAGATGGTAATGCTTTTGACTTATCTGGCAATAATGATTCGCGGCGAGAAGTAGCTCCGATGCTTCCTGCCTGGCCAGATGTCACAATGGAGGAGCAAGCTGCCACCCCTGAGCCTTGTCCAACACCTCGAGGGCTGCCGTGGTTGCCGAAAGTAAGGCAAAAAGATATCGATACATTTTTGGATAATGCTAGAATTAAATTTGTCGGTTACTCGCTGCCTGGTGATAGTGTCACGCTGGCTGGCTTGCCGCAACCTATCCACGAGGGTATCAGTATTTTGCAGAGACATATGTATGTTAGTTTAGCAGAGATGCAACTCAAAAGAGAATCGGAAATTGCCAGAAGCCCCCTTACTAAAGGCGAGGGTGAAGTAGAAGAGACTCCTGCGGAAATCTTGTACCGGGCTATTTTGCCTAGTTTGACTCAGTACACCATTGCTCTATTAAAGATACTGTTAGCCGCTGCGCCTACTTCAAATGGGAAAACTGATTCTATTAACATTATGGCCGATGTGTTACCGGAGGGAAATCCCATGACTGTATTGCAGTCAATGAAACTTGGTATCGATGTCAATCGTCATAAAGAAATTATCACAAAAGCGATCTCTGGAATACTATTGTTACTTTTAAAGCATTTTAAATTAAACCATGCCTATCAGTTTGAGTTTATGTCTCAACTTCTGGTATTTGCTAATTGTATTCCCTTGGTACTAAAATTTTTTAATCAGAATATAACTTCGTACGTCGCAGCAAAAAATGTTATTCCAATTATTGAATTTCCTGCTTGTGTCATTGGGGAGCAGCCAGAATTGACTCAAGATTCGTTGGAGATTGGTGATACATCTTTCCAGTATTCTTGGCGAAATTTATATTCTTGCATAAATCTCTTACGTACATTAAATAAATTAATAAAATGGAAACATTCTAGAATTATGTTGCTTGTCGTTTTTAAAAGCGCACCTATTTTAAAACGCACTCTGAAGGTGAGACATGCGATGATGCAAGTTTATGTTTTAAAGCTGTTGAAAATGCAGACCAAATATTTAGGCCGGCAGTGGAGAAAGTCCAATATGAAGACCATCAGTGCAATATATGCAAAAGTGAGACATCGCTTAAATGATGATTGGGCTTTTGGTAATGATGTTGAAGCTAGACCTTGGGATTTCCAAGGTGAAGAGTGTGCTCTCCGAAATCAAATAGATCGATTCAACAAAAGAAGATACGCAAAGCCTGCACCTGATGCTTTATCCACTCCTTGCCTGGCCTCGGCACTATCAATTCCGATACAGCTAGGAGAAGACTTCAAGAAACATTATGAACTTTGGTTAGAACAAGAGGTCTACAACTCGTGTATTGATTGGGATATATTGTTTGAGTATTGATGAGGTCAGTCATCTGTCATATTTCATTCAATTCGTTAGAAGTTATTTCACAGATGTCCTACATTTTTGTTGTGTATGTTGTGTGGACCTAGGTCTTTCTTTTTCTCCAAAAATAATGTACATCTCGTGACTTGAGGTGAAAGTGAATACCAATTTTATTGCAGTCATTGTCATGAATGCAACCTTTAGTATGTAAAAGTGTTGAAATTCTTTATTGATGAATTTCGAAGTAATAAATGAATTAAACAATGTTAATTTTTGTCTTAAGGTTTTGTTTTTTTTGTCATATAAATGCAATTGAGTCCTCGGATAGAACAAGGGCCTGAGCATGAAAAATCAATTTTGACTAAACCATTTTTGTAAAAGGTTTTTTCTCTTCTTTTTTCATAAGAGTTTCCTGGGTTTGAAAAAATCCAATTTTTATACTAAAAATAAAAAAAAACAGATTTTTTAATATATATCAAAATTAGATATACATATATCCAAACTTTTTTTTCTCCTTTTTTGCCCATGTCGATTGATACAAACTCGAAATAATAAGGAAAATATTTTTTTTATTTTGTACATGAATTATTATTTATTAAATAAATGAATTGCATACTGAAAAAAGCTAATATATGCAATTATTATATCTTATTATTATTATTATATATATAAAGTTGCTCTTTCTAATGAAGTGTTATGGGTGTTTGTTTCTTTGTGTGAAATATCAATATTTATTACCATTCAAAATTCGAACTTAGTGTGGTGTTACACAGCGTATTTCAGAAAAACATCCATAGCACTTTTTAAAATACAACTAGCGCCATCTAGTAACGACCACATATATAAAAAAATAACTTGTAGCACTTTTTAAAATACAACTAACGCCATCTGTTAAAGACTGCAGAATTTTTTTTTGGATATATAACAAGAATAAAAATCAAGCCATAAATATTGTAATATATATCCGCAGATATATATCCTTGAACTCTGGAGATTTCTAAATTTTTTATGGATTTTTAATTAATATAGACCAACATTTTGTTACACTGGTCATAAGATTGCCTCCATACAGGAGTTAATTAAAACAATTTTGGAAATTTTCTATTAGTTGATGGGTGACCGGATTTTTCCGGACATGAATTTTGCAGACTGATTATTTTAGATATATATTAATCCGGACAAAAAATATTTTTGCTTAGATTGGCTTAGGTTCATAAAACTTGCAATAAAGATAATTTTTGGAGCATGATTGTGAATGACTGTCGATGAATAACAAACAATGCACAAATCACAAGAATTTTTTTTGTCTGCATTTAATCTGTGTACGTAGCAATTTTTTTTTGATCACATCCAATTTTTTAAATTTATTTTCTTAATAACTGTTGCCAAGTCCTAATCAAACTTTATCTAACATTTGATTACCCATTTAATAAATGTCAACTTAATAAAAAATAATCAAAATAGTTTATTTTAAAAATTGATTTTTCTTCTTCTTTTGTTAGATCCTTGATCTATATTGACAAGTCAGTCCTGGTCTTGTGACGAGGACACCCAACTCTCTCTATCTTTTTGGTGGTCTTCCTGATGGTCGGTGCCCCTCTGGAAGTCTCGTCTCGTCCATTCTCTCGACATGGTCCCTCCAGAAACGCCTTCTCTGCCTGCTCCATTTACAATGTCTAGTATGTCGCAGGTTCTGCGGATTTCCGCAATGGGTACATGGGTACTCTGTCTCTGAGGGTCTTGGAATCTTCATCTCGGTAGTTCTGAGAAGGTGTTCAGTTCTCACTGCGTCCACTCTTGCTTCGATACCGTATGTCATGATAGGTCTTATGCATGTTTTATGTTCTAACTTTCCACTAGCATATGCTTATTGGCCCATACAGGGTCTCTTAAATATCCAGAGATAACCGCTACTTTATCTGTACTAGATTTCTCCACTTCAAGATACTCAAATTTCATAACTGCCTATGGTCTATGACCAGTTTACATCTTCGAGGTTATCTAGATATTGTAAGACACTTAGTTTTCTCGACTGAAATGGTCATGTTCCTGCATGCAAGATGGAACTTGTAAAGCATTTTCTGTAAGTCAACTTCGTTTTCGGCCAGTATAGTAGCACAACACACTACATTAATGATTTTATCCGTCATCCTGTACCCGAGTCCAAGAGCTGTCACCTCCTCTATTATTTCATCCATAATCTAGTTGAACAAAAATGGACTATTTCCCTGGAAAGTTCACCATCCACTTTAATTTTTGTTTTGCCATTGGTGTTCAAATCTTGTATAGTTTTTATTAATGAATGTGATATTCCCTAATTCACCAAAATACTACAATATACCAAAGTACCACTCTGTCAAACGCCTTGGTAAATCCAAGAAGCAGGCATAGGCTGGTTTATTATACTCTATACATTTCTCCTTCACTTGGCATATAATGAATCTTGCGTCGGTTGTTGATTTGTTCTTCCTAAATCCTTGTTGTTCTTTCCTACTTGTGATGGTTTGTTCGAGATTCTTTTTTAAAATTGCTGGCAATAATTTAAGTACCGAACTTAATAGAAAAATCCTTCTATAATTTCACGCATGCAAAAATCTGTCCAGAAAAAAATGCTGTCTGGAAAAATCACCAAACCTAGGTGATGAAAGAGGGTAGCTCTCATACCACCATTGGCCATATGCAGTAGTTTAGGAATAAAATTTTGTGAACCTGCTGTCAGACATTTGGCACATAATTTGAATAAATTTCCTCATAAGGATGTTGTGTTATATTAACTTTCCACTTACATTAAGTGGCTCAATAGGCATGATGACAATTAAAGAATAAGTGATTTTAGAGAAGAAAATATTTTGAAAGGATTCCAAAAAATGATTCAGTTTTAATATACACATTAAGACTTTTAGTATACACATAAAACCTTCCAGCGGGCACGCTGATTAATTTCCCTTGAGCAGGCGCGTGCCGTAAATTTTATGTCATCAAGTTTTCTCCGTGTAAATGTTGTTTTCTTTATATAAATGATAGGGAATTGCTGTAAGGTTATGAAAAATGATAAATGACAGTACTTTAAAAAATTTGAATTAATTAAACAAGAAATGAAACAGCACTTTAAATATGTTTATATTTCAAAACAAAATATTTTAACGACTTATTAATCAGAATCAATATTTTCTGGTTTGTGTTTTCTGGGGTATTATGCCGTGTTATTACATCATGTCCATCAGCCCTGATGATGGACCCTGCAATGGGATCCGAAACGTCAGCCAGAAAGATTGTAATAACACGGCATAATATCCCAGAAGACACAAACTAGAAGATTCTGAGTGGCCGTGAAAACCTAAGAACATTTAACAGAATCAATATTTATTATGTATCTATTTTCATCCTTATATCGATCATATGATCGACAATACTGAAATTATGCAGAGCATTGGTTTGTATGTTCCTGATAATTACCTTAGACATCGTCAGCATAGATTGTTTCACATTCCAATATACAGGACCAACCTGCCGATGGTTATGCCTGTTGGAAAAGCTACAGCTATGCTGAACAAGATCGCTTTGGATATTGATATATTCCATGTGTCTGAGGGGGTTTTCCGAAGCAGGATTCTCCTACACCTTTGACCAGATTATACAGGTCACTTCTAATTGTTTAATAATTGTTTAATAATAAATTAGTATTTTAATACACAATATGTATATGTGTGTGTATGTATGTATGTATATGTATATGTGTATGTATGTATACATATGTGTTTATGTATATGTGTATATGGATGTGTATGTATATGTGTATATGTATATTTTTAGATGTAAGTTAATAATATGTATGCATTGAACAGAATGTTTGTAATGTACATATTATGTAATAAATAAAAATTGAAATTGAATTGAAATTGAATCCTTACAATTGTTGCAAACCACCTCAACTGCAGAATGTTTTTGGATTTCTTCTTCCGAAAACTCACTGTCACTCGAGAGAAAGTAGGTTTCATCATCTTGTCTCATCATCTCCATAATGAAACACGTCTTAAATAAAATAAAAATACATTTCGCTATAAAAGAAACGATATAAATGAAAAATAAATAGAAAAAAGGAGTTTATTTAATATACTTACACTTTAAAGTGCGTGTTGTAAAATTTACCCTCAACAGAAATTTCCAAATATCAATGAATAACGAAAACTTCTAAGCACACCCGGTTCGCCTGTAGTTTAGAGAGACACTGACCCTCGAATATCTCGGAGCTTGATGCTTGCGACTAAGTTCTAAAAGTGGGGGAAGCGATATGGTGCAATTGTCATAAATTTTACGGCTGCGCGCCCGCTGGAAGGTTAATAAGATTTTCAATAAAATAAAAGTATAAAATTGTGCAATCCGCCATTTTAACTGAAACACCGGTCAGAGCGAATGACGTCATGCCTCAGTACCCATCACCGTGTCTTTGAACCGTTGCCATAGACACAATGCGATGTTTACTGAGGCTTGACGTCATATAGACAATATGACAACTGCGGGTGTTTTTGCGCGAAATTAAAAATATATAGATGAAAGTGCAATTATTTGAGTAAAAACTTAGTTTATTATTGAAATAATGTTATTTTCGGTAATACTAGACGTGTACCTACAATATAGAATGTTATTTCAAAATCTGTCATCATGCCTATTGTAACATAAATTTTAACTGAAAATGTCACTAATTAACTATATGAGCTTTTATAATTTTTATTTATTAAGAATCTTTATCTATTATGAATTTATATTTTTCAAATTAAATATAATTTTTTTTACATTATTTTTTTGGAATTGCCTTTCGACAAGCCCTTGGGCATCTTCTTGATTTTCAGTGTAATTTTGTATATGTGTAATAACGGTTATTAAAATAATATGTCAAACATAAAAAACTAAACACTGATGTATGGAAGCGAAGCCTGGAGCCGGCAGAAGAGGAACGAAAGTAGATTGAATGCAGTGGAGATGAGATTCCTCAGACGTATGTATGACAAATCAATTTATGATAGAGTAATGAATGCAGATATGTATTAGGAACGAATGTAAAGCTGATATTAGCATAATTAATAGAATTAAAAAAGGGTCGCTCAGATGGTTTGGGCATATTGAGCGAATGAATGAGGAAAGAATGGTAAGAAAGATATATAATGCAAGTGTTGATGGCGCCAGAAAGAGAGGGCGACCGCGGAAGACAATGGCATGACCAGATTAACCAGATACTGGAAGACGGTACCGTTAGAAACCTCAACAACCGGCGAACTTGCATGTGAAGGTGTATGAATGTGGATGAGGCGAGGGTTGTATGTCAGGACAGAAGAGTGTGGCACTCTATCCTCTTTGCCTACCCCCATGGGGAAACGGCATGATGGTAAGTAAGTAAACGAAAATAAACAATATAAACAAAAAGGGAAAAAAGTAAAAATAAAAAAATATAAGTAAACAATACAATTGTGAGATTATTTTATTTATCCAGATTAATTTAGATTGATATAATTATTTTTTTGTTTATTATGTGGGATTAGTTTGACTTTAGAAATTAACATTGCATTAATTATGATATAAAAATAAAATATAATTTACTTTTGAAACATAGCACCATAGCCAATGTAACAGTACCAGTCCTGTTTAAGTAATATAATATTTATTTAATTTTTTTTTATATATATTTATTAATTTTTTGATATTTATTACATTGTACCAGTCCTGTTTAAGTAATATAATATTTATTTAATTTTTTTTTATATATATTTATTAATTTTTTGATATTTATTACATTGTACATATGCCGAACTGCAGAGCAGTTTTACGGCATTATATCATTCCCAATGGTAATATTCAATGTGGAATTGGAAAATGCTTGGTGAATCGTGAATTTAAAAAACTTTTACCAATTACTTACTCATAACAGAAGTCCTCTTTTTTCAGTTTTAAATATGATGATACCCAAAAAAGTTAATATATTATTCAAAATATGTATACATATACAATACATATATATTAAACCATTATGCATGTAAAATTTAAATGTGTAGTTATACTAAGATTTTGTTGGAGAAATGAATAAATTTAGTCAAAATATTTTACAAAAATAACTTGATTATTATTAGAGTTTGTGGAAGGCTCTCCACATCTTTCGTTTTTATTCTTCTTAGTTCTTTTTTCTCACCGGTTTCGCTGGAATTTGTCAGTTGTAAGATTATTTGATTGTGGTTTTTCTTTAAAATATTTTGTTTCACATCCTCCGCAGGTGGATTGTAAATGTAAGTTCATAGTAAAAATATTAATATTATTTCAAAAAGTGAGTTTTCTTGGCTGCCAACTTTTTTTCTTTTCGTTATGTACATTTGAGTTATTAAGCCCTTTCATATTCAGAAATGGCTCCTTTATAAAACTAATATCCATTCTTTTTCTTAATATTATTAATAGAATTTGCTTATCTGAAAATGAGCAATAATAGTTATTGGAAAAAAAGTGATATCAATGCAGCCTTTAAATGTAACAACATAACAAATTTACAGCCAATGATATATGTTTTTTCCATCCATAACACATTATATAGTATAATGTATTACGCTGTGTCTGCATTTCAATTGAATTCTCCTATATTTATTTAATACAGGTTGGGACTAGGAATATGATGTGGGAAAAGTAGAAATAGGTGACTAGATGTCTGACAAAGTTTGAAGATGCCCAACTTTTATACTTATCATATCTAGTGACCAGTTTGAAAATATATTTTCTATTTAATTACAGAAACAATGAAAGAATTGTATAAATTCTAAAAATGTTGTAAATGAAGAGCAATGTATTACTGTAATAATTTTTAATTGTTGTATAAAAAGAGAGATAAATACACGTCATAATCTCTTCTCTTTCTTCTTCAGTCTATGTAAATCCACTTTTGAAAATAGGCCTCCCTCGTCCCCTTCATTGTTCCCTGTCTTGAATTTGTGGCAAGATTATTCTGTGGCAGCTTTTATTACCTGGGGATTCTTCTCCTGAGTTTGTGTACTTACCTGTGAGAATTTATTCTTAAAACACTATTTTAATGCATTGTGGTGAGTCTTTTGATTATATTAGCCGTAGATAGTGTCCAACTAGGGTTGGATATCTAAAAGAGACCTAGGAGATGGAAATCAGAATTTGGGTAAGTATCAAGGCGTCATTTGTTCCTCCAATCATAATATGAGTAATTAATTTAACCCATCTAGGATTTTTTCTTTGTACCAAATTTGAGATTATGTGAATTTTTTCATTTGATTTTCCAGGCTCGCGTCGTATATACACGACTTGGGAACGTAGCATTAATGCATTGGTGCATCTTAGAGAAAGATAATGGCTCCTCATAATCGACATCCCACAGCTCGACATGATATATTTTTATGTTAATACAATTTCCTTTTTTCGCTTCGCACCGTATCTTTCTTATTTTGTTTTCAAATTTATTTTGATAATTTTTGCTGTATACCTTATTTCTTTATATATTTTACCTGTTAAGTATCTGCAAGTGATAATTTATGTTCATATATCCATGTCCTCTTGTATTTTATATATTGCTTGTATCATAATTTAATATATGTAATATAATATAATATAATATACTTATATGGAACATGTGGGACTGCACTAAATAATTTTTTTTTAAATTCAGCTGATCATACTTTGTACATTTACCAATCAATTGACATGTCATATACATGGTGGAATGACAACCAAAGCATTACAACGAGCAGTGGTCCTTATAATTTGAAATATAGATAATGGATTATGTAGGGCAATGAAAATATTCAATACTTATACATATTTATTTATTTATAATAATAAACACCCTGAATTGGGCTTTTACGAAATATAAAACACAAAACAGCAGGAATAAAATATAAGTAAAACATCATATTCAAAAACTTATACATTGTGTAGTATGTTAGGAAAGGATTTTAAAATGATATGTTTTATATATAAGGTATAGATAGACATAGTTTTAAAATCAAATATGTTTTAATTGTTGCACCTTTGAAGTAAACAGTACTCTATTTCAATTGTAGATAAGTACCAAATCCGCTGTAATTGAAGCAACTGCGAACCACAATATTCTTGCTCCTAAAGCTATTCAAAAGCAGTTTTCAATGTTTATAAATGGTTAAAGGTGAGAGGCCCTAGAGTTATTTCATTTCGAGGATGTTCATAACCTTAGAGTATATACAATCCATAGAGACCATATTATTTCGAAACTTGTAAGAATTTTGTTAAAAGAGGCGTGGTCATTCGGTGAGACTGGACAATTCATTTCTAACACGTGTTTGTAATTTCTTGCTAAATCAGGGCTACCACTAATGTACGATTCTCTGTGAATTCTCTTACAATAAAGTAGCAATAAATGATAATGCCTTTTATATGTGGGTACATCTATTTATTTTAATTTATTTTATTACAATTTTAAATATCACCACAACAATAATTATATAAGGTACTGCAATAATAATAATTATAATCGAGGATTATTTGTAACATATCAAACATAAACATTTAGATATCTATCTGCATTTGTACAAATATTTAGAAAATTACGTTATTTACATAATATACATTGTTTGTATATACACATAAAATACATTGTTTGAAAAAACAATATGATGAAGTACATTAATGGAATAAATAATAAATATAAAATTTTAATATAGTACGCTATTGATTTTGGAAGATAATTAATCTGTTGAAATGTTGTCTCACTCTGACGGTAAGTTGTACCGCTGATTTGATCAGAAAGTGTAGCCTGACATCTAAATATTTAGAAGCAACTGCCTTAATTAGGTGAACAGTATGGGTCTCCAACGGTGACTGGTCTAGCATGTGAGAAAGTAATATATTAAAACAATCTACAGTTAGGAATATTTTTAAGACCCTGTTGACTAAATATTCTAATGAAAAGTGTGGATTCATTCTTTTTCCTCCACTACGGTTAAGAGCTTCTCTAAAAACGCGTTCACTATGTGTGCAAATTAAAATAACGTCATCTGATGGATATACTAATCCCCCTCTATCTTTTTGTGCAATTAATGAATTTCGCAAAGTTGTCTTAAAGCCAATAAGGGCAGAAAGACAATTCTCACATTTAATTTTTTTATTTAGATGCCTGACAACAAAACCACAAATATAAATTATACAACTCTCCACATACTGACTGCACATATATATTGATTCAGGAATATCGTCGAAAGGCAAAGTATTTTCGAAACTCAATTCGTCATCACGTAATAATTTTAATTTGGAGGAGGAACAGTTTATAATGTTGACAGAATTATTTGAATTACAGTTTAATATACTAATTTGATCTAAAGGTATGCAGTTTCCATTTCCATCCAAACTCAATACAACGATTTTAGGTAAATCGTACTATCTATACATACATGGCCAACGACTTCATTACATGAAGGGATCACTTCTAGCAACTCTCCCATGTTTACTGTCGAATTAGTAGACTGAAAGTAATAATATCGATTAAATTTAAAGTTTATGAAAAATTAATATACCTAACGATTTTAGGTAAAACATAATATCGATGGCTCCCACGTATGCTATAATAACCCATAAATCGAAAATTCTTAGTTTTTTTATGTTTTTCTTATTTCTTATATCTTTTATAACAAAGAAATAAAAACATTTTGCAATTAATTACATTTTTTTTGGGTGTATTTTATAGGGCAATGTATATTTATACCGGACGAAAATATACTACTTCATATACTAGGAGTTTCAGAATGCACATAACTAATTTTATAAATCCCGTATAAATTGGCGATTTAAGAAATTTTTTATGTAACGAAAAACGAATAAAGAATGAACACTATAGGTACTTACTCTATCAAAAGCCAGTTCTGTTCTTGAATAAGTCCTAGGAACGGCAAATTTTTTTATTCGAACTAATTTGTTTTCTTTCCTTCTGTCAAAATGTACATTCAAGAAGTGATCTGAGCAAACACAACTGTGACTTCCGGGA
>JADDOH010017116.1:0-23869 GCA_016648135.1 Agrypnia vestita | reverse complement strand
TTTGATCACTTCATCAGGGCGGTTTCTCGGCCTTTTGATTCCACTCGGCTACCGCTGGTTCCAACATAAGCACTAATTTTACTATGCTCCCGTTTGAACTCTAGTTACAGACTTAAAATTAATTTAATATAAAAGTACCCCATAAATTACCTGAATGTCCACCATATATCAAAGCACATGACGTTGACCCAGAAGAAGCTTACCATGAAGAAGAAGTATAAACTAAAGGCTGGAACATAAAAAAATATATAGTTTTAAGGAACCCGAATTTATATTCACACCAAATTCTGGTATGATATTGGAAACAAAATCTCTCAATATTGCATAAATTCACAATCAGTTAATAGGTTTACAGGACAAATTGAAACTCGTCGGTTGTTTTAGTATTATTGGTTGTAGTGTTGGTCTGTTAATTTTTGAAATATCCTAAATCCAACAGCCTGGGTTCAATATATATTATCCTAAATTAATCATATTTTCCTTTTTTGTAGGAAATATTAGTAGGTTTCGGTATTCACATTCATTATTATATTCATTTACTAGCGGTCTGTACCCGACATTTCTCGGGTAACAGATTTAGTTTAAACAATTGTGGCAGGAATATTCCATTGTATTGCTAAACCTCGTAATAATAACAGTGTTTCCATTCAATTGGGCAGAGTTTCCAGGCAGGATGTGGATGGGATACCTGGAAGTGGTGAGGAATGACTGTACATATTTTTATTTTAAAGTTGTAAAATGCAATTAAAAATGCTTGGTTCAGTTCTGTATGATATAAATATAGATATATTAGAGATATAGAGATATAGAGATTATATAGATATATATATACGATTGTACGATGACGGACAGATGGCTACCATCGCACGCGGGTCGGGGATTAGAAAGAAATACTTTCCTTTCCAATCTCCACCAATAATGATTGACAATATTCTGACACCCGAGATACACTGGGCCAAAGCTAACTATAAAACAGTGGACAAATTGAACTTTTTTTAAGTTTTCCTGGTACGTAGAGTGCCGATTCAATCCGCAATTCTCCTGGCTTCGTCGAATCCGGAACAGTTGGTCTGTCTCTTCCGGAAGGCTAAGTTGAACTGATTTTTCGTCGGATTTGGATGCCACACGAATAAGAATGTCAGTTCTTACAGAAAAGTACAGCGACACGCTTTTTAACTGTCACTGGGAGGATTAAAAAAATTTTGAATCCTGGCTAGCGGTTGGCGCAGAACACATCGGGTGCCAGCCGGACCAATCAAAATCATTGCGCGGCCCGCGCGCAGCGATCACGAAACATTCCGCCCACCAAAATAGAACAGATTGTATTTTTAAAAACTTGAAACTTGAAACGATACAAAAAGTGAAATATGTAATGCTATGGAGCGCTCCGCGAACGTAAGAATGAGAGAAGAAAAAAAAACAAATACTAAAACTAACAAAAGAAAATAAAATAGATATCGCGATAGGCACATGGGTAAGTCACATTGACTAGACAATGGACATAGCTTAACTAATGGTCCATTAGCGGTCCGTACTATAGCAATGCGGACAATTCCGTCTGGACCCAGATGCAACTTCTCAATAGGGTAGAGCGATTTTTTTCTCGTTTATTAGTGATCTAATAGTGAAAAGTTGGTACCTTTTAGACTTAAATTAGGCCATGGAAAATATTATTTGATTTGGTTTATTATAACAGCCTCCGCTACGCCATTAAATTATTGAATAAATTTGGTTTTTAGACTCTATTTTGACGCCATGTAAATGTATGAAATTTTAATAAACGGACCTAATTTACTTCACTAAATTATCGCAACTATAGTTTAATTTCAAAAAAAAATTAAAGGAATGCATGATCTTATGTTGATAACTTATAAAAAGGGATGTGAGAGAGCGCGAGAGGGGACAGCTAGCAACACTCTTGTCGCGTCGTCAGTCATCAGTGCGCTATTGTTTTTCGCTTGCGTTACACGCTCGTTCGCCTATTTAATAAATGTTTGTGAGATAAAAGAGAACAACCTACTTATGAAGATGTCATGAAATACAATGAATGGATGAGACATCAACTAAAGTTGCAATTGGAGAGAGCCCAACGTTTTCAGATATAACAAATATAGTGACATCCAGAATTGAAAATATACTGCCAACTGCTATTAACTATTCCGATAGAAACATGAACAAAGGTCATACAGATGTTAAAAGTATATAATTTAAAATGCAAAAACCTACTTAAGTCTATCAAGAGATTCTTCCCGGAAAAGTTAAAAAGTTTTCGGCAAAGCAGTAAGTTACTTTTTGATATTGCAGCACGCAAAGGTAAAGAATTCGCTCAATACATCTATCTTAATGATGAAAAGGTTTCTAAACAAGAATAAATTTTTTAATTAATCAAAGAACCTCTTGGGGTATGAAAATAGGCAGAATCGATGTAACCGTTAAGAAAAGGTTACAAAAGAGGAAACAGGAACGAGAGAACCGCCCAACTATAATAGCCTTAAAAACTTCGTCAGGGGCGCCATAGATTGCTACTCGTTCAAACATCTCAAACCAATAAAGAAAATGTGTGTATGTGTAATGTGTTGTGTGTATGTGCGCCTAAACACATGCATTGGATGAGGACAGTTCCGAACATTTTTGAAATATTCCCATATCTCACCCAAAAAAACACAAATTTCTTCAGAAATTTTATCAGAAGTTAGCCGCGTTATCCTCTGATCCACTGCGAGCAAGACGTAGGCCAGAAAGAGGCCGGCCACGTAGCTCATGAGGGCCTTGCCGTGCAGGTTCCTCAGCTCGGGGACTATGGCGTACACGAGGAAGGTGGCCACCAGGAATGGAAGAGAGATCATGATGCCTAGAAGAAGAAAAAGGCACAATTATTTTTAGAAAAAATGACTGGTGATGGTAATCAGAGGAAATGATGGGTCACAAGAACTTCGGCATTGAAATTGTTTCTTATCTACTCCCTTGCCCCGTTCCAAAATACTGGAACTCCACGAAGATCCCGTAAAAAAACTTTTAGTATTTAAACTTTTATATATATTGATCTCGATAAAAATGACGAAAAATGGTGCATTTTGTTTGTTCGTTTTACTGTGAAAAACAATTATTATCTTTTTACAATGTAACTAAATGTAATTAGTGTAAATTCTTGATTACGGCGCAACGGGCCGCTAGTTCTGGTGCAATCCTGACTATGTTACTGTAATAGATCTGAGGAACGTATGTCGCGACGCCAGAAAGAGACTGCATGACAGAGAGAGAGAATGTATAAAAGGGCGCACGAATGTCGAGTCGAGATTCTTTTTACTACCATTTTTATCGAGACCGCATCTTACTGTATAAACGATTGTCTAAACCAGTGTTATTACCGAATAAATACTTACGAGAACGAAGTCTTTACTTGGAGCAACCTCATCCCGAAACAAGAGTATTACAGTTACAATGTGGAGCAAGCGAGTTTTTAGTCTAAATGGAGCCTACGGGAAGAGGACATCAACAAAAGCACTAACAGAAACCTATTAAAAAAATATATATTCACATTAATCTTTTTCACAGCACTTCTTCAAATAAAAAAGAAATGTCGAAATTTTAGAATTTCGAAAAAGCGTTAAAATAACTTTTGAAGTTACACTTTTTAGGCGCTTTTGGGTGAAATTTTAGTTTTGCATTTAAATTATAGAGTAAAGAATGCAGATATTTGGAATGAATGTAAAGCTGATCTTAGCATAATTAATAGAATTAAAAAAGGGTCGCTCAGCTGGTTTGAGCGTGTTGAGCGTATGAGTGAGGAAAGAATGGTAAGAAAAATATATAATGCAAGTGTTAATGGCGCCAGAAAGATTGGGAAGATGTATGAATGTGGATGAGGCGAGAGTTGTATGTCAGGACAGAAGAGTGTGGCGCTCTATCATGCTCCTCCCCTCCCATGGGGAAATGGCGTGATGGTAAGTAAGTAAGTACGTATTATTCGGCGGAAGTTTTCACGCCATGAAGTTATTTAATACGGATATCTCTTTAGTTGTCAAATCTTGCGGCTGGTTGGCTTCGCGCTTTCTCACGTTCAAATATTTCTTCATTTCACTGTACTTTGGCAGTTGTGCTGTGAGAAGTGATGCGCTGATATTTTACGTATGGCAAAGAAGTATGACTTCTAACGCGCATACACGCATCCAAAATGTTCCTTTTGAATAGTTATGTGTGTAAGCCAGTGCATTAAAACATGAGATGTACATCTTATTTCAAAATACTCCCCTCATGCCACTGGTAATGTAGTAACTACATAGGTGCGTCAGCTAAATTTCGTCACGTTAGTGCGACCTTCGAACAATATCGTAACGTCTGACATTTTGGTAAAAATTGCCTTTTTTTAAGAAATTTTCTCTTTAAAAACGTTAACCCGGGAATCCTACTTGGGGTGCTGGAGCACCCCACAGCGTTTTCAATTTGTTATTTTGTCGTTTATTTTATAGGTATAAGTTTATACATCCGCGTATTTTACTTTGCGGCCGAGTACCCTAGATTGGTCAGTACCTCGTAGCGAAGGGAAAAACTTCATTTCAAAATGAAGACTACAACACACACACGTTCACCAGTTTGAAGACTACAAAGTGTACACTACAATTGTAGTAAAAACTACTTGAAGTGAAGTAATTGTAGTACTACGAAATGAAGTGAAGTAATTGAAGTGAAGTAAATGAAGTGAAGTAATTGTAATAATAATGAAGTGAAGTAATGAAATGAAGTAATAGTGAAGTGAAGTAAATTTTTAAATAAAGTGAAGTAATGAAATGAAGTAATACTGAAGTAAATTTTTAAATGAAATAAGTATTTTTTCCCAAATAAAAATTTGGTTACCTAAAAAAAAAAAAAAAGGTCAACGACGAAAATATTTTAATAAATGACAATATTTTCTCCAAAGTAACATTTGGCGACCTAAGGTCGCCAGCCAGATTTCTTCGTTCGATTCCAAAAAAATTTCAAACCATGGGGGGGGTTTGTTACAGTTTCCAGAGATTTCTCCGTTTAGCTACATCAACTTCCCAAAACTTTCTTCATGGGTCCCAAAATTTTTCAAACCATGGGGGGGGGGGGGTTGTTACAGATTCCAGAGATTTCTTCATATATCTACATCAACTTTCCAAAAATTTCACGTAAAAAATACACTATTTAAAATGTGTTTCTCATACTTTCGATAACTTTGAAGTGTATGTATTTTGTAGTGTTCGCTTTGAAATGAAGTGTACTATTTGAAGTTTATACTTTCAATAACTTTGGTGTTTGTAGTTTGTAGTGTGCACTACACATCAAAATGTGCGAAGTGTGCACTTCAATGTAGTGTAGTACTACATTGTAGTAGTGAGTACAGAGCGGACCCAACACTAGTACCTCGGCGGCTGCCGAGTTTTGTGGTCGTATGTACATGTGTTGCGGGGTGCTCAGGCACCCCGGTGTAGGAAAATCGTATGTATTTGTGTAATATAAATTTTATTATTGTACAAGTTTATGAACTTTATTAACGTGATATTTAATTATATTGATTATATTATTATTACTAATTATTGCAATAACCTTAAATTTAAAATTTTAGAGATACATTTCAGTTTTAGTTATCCTCTTTTAGTCATCCTAATTCATGTAATGGGCAACTAAGGTCCAGCGAATAATATCCATGGATAACTGGTTCACCAGCATTCTTTTAGCGATGAATAACTTGCAAAAGACTTGACAATGATAGGTACAACATGCAAAAATAAAAGTGAAATACTGGTCTTATTTTTAAAGCGATGAAAAAAACTGCTATGTTTGCGTATGATGAATCTAACTCTCTTATCCTATTGTCTGCTAAAATCAACCAAGAAGAAGGTCATCATTATGTTGTCAACTTTTCGTTATTGTCCTGATAAAATAATGAAGTAGAGCTCCAGGAAATAATTAATTATTATAATAAAACCAAAAGTGGTGTTGACGTTTTCGATGCAATGGCTAAAAAATACTCCGTCCAAAGAAAATCGCGAAGGTGGCCGATGTGCATTTTTATGGACTTTTGAATGGTTTTGGCATTAACTCTCGGGTTCTCTACAAATGTTAAAAGGCAACAAATAAATCAGAAATAAAATTCAGAGGAACTTTAAAAAAAAATTGGTACACCAACTCGTGAGACATTATTTGGAAGAACGCCTGCAAAAGCCAAGTTTGAGGAGGGATATAAAATAAATTATTTGTGGTATCCTTAAAAAACCTATGCCAAATGAAAGCTTGATTCCTCAGCATCACACTCAGATGCGTTGTGGATTCTGTCACAGGAGTAAGGGCCGGAAGAGCTAAACATAGTGTACAAAGTAAAAAACTCCGATTTCTTTGGAACATCAAATAAGTGTTACAACTAATTAATAATAAGTAGATTTATTTTTATTTTTGATCTTAAGTTTACAGTCCTACGACTAATAAAGAAATATATTTTTAAAATTGTTTCATTAAAAAAATAACAACTCCCAAAGTCTGGGGTGCTCGGGCACCCCTTGTAGGAAAATCGGTTGGGCAAAACAGTGTAGGATTCTAGGGTTAAGATGTTGTCAAAATTTCCTGTAGGTATTTAGTTTATAAGATAATAAAAAACAAAATCGTGTTTTTGTAGCACTTGAATAGTTGATTTAAAAACAAATAAAATGTATGAATTATATATATCACATGTCTAAAATAAAGAAAATAGTTTATTTTATTATACTAAATTATGCAGTCCCATTTTTGTAAAGATTTTACCTCATGGGCAATGAATCGAATTTACGCCGTAGAAATCGACAAATTAATATTTATTCTTTGAACTTCGATTCATCTTATAATTATTTTGTCTCTGTAACTCCGTAAAAATCAAAATATATTATGCTTATATGTGTTGGCATTGCTTATGCTCAAATCTTTATAAATGTCTGTAGGTACACATAATAAAAAAAGAAGATCCCGGAGTATTAAGCCATGTATTCACTAGGGGACAAATCGCGAAACATTCCGCTCGGCATGTCGCATCAACATCTACGCTCATGTTTCGGGGACAATGACGCGGCTATTTGACGTGTACACACCGGGACTCGCATATCTTGTCGCGGAAATGTCACCCGATGAACTTATGTTGACAGCTGCGGTATCTCATTTGGCGAAAACGGGGTTCCGCGCAATTCGAAATGTTTTTTTGGGTCGCAATTTCAAATAAACGAGGTTTTACTGTAGTAAATGGAATATTATTAAAAACAAGGTCCTTTTTGCAAATAATTATTGTTTTCCAGACGTCGCGGAAATATATCGCCCTATGAGGTTATGATGACAGCCGCGTATCTGTTTATGTTAATGAGTTTTTCGAAAAGTAAGAGGAGAAAAAAGAGGAGAATGCGAAATTATTTAGGTACTGCAAAGAGAAAGAAGGACGGACATTCTATGCGATCTTCGATCGATACAGCTCGATGAGTTCAAGAACGATTTCGTTTCCCCGCATTGTCATCTTGACAGATACAGCGCATGCGTATTCACTTGTAAACATACCACGTGGGACTGACGCTCCGCGGAATGTTGCAGTGATAACGCTCGGGTACCGTGCGCATGGCAACGTTGCCACGGCACGTAGAAATGCCGCGTTATGTTGTGCGCGAGGTCGCGGAACAGTGCACGACGTTGCAACGTCACGTAGACTCTATGCCGCGCGTGCTGTTGAGGGACAATTTGTCCCCTAGTGAATACATGGCTTTATTCTGTGAAAAACTCGCCTATGAAAATAACATCGAATACGACGTCATTGTCATCGTCTTTGTCATTTTTCGGTTCATCTCCAGTGCAGATGATCGGCAGGTACTTGGTGGTCCAGTCAGCCCCAGTATAGTCCTCCGGCGTTTCGGGAAAGGCATCCATGCAGTAGAACATCTGACTTAGGATCCTGGGTTCAGAATAGAAGCTAGGAATGTAAAGTTGGCCATTCTGGAAAGAAACATTAGATTCAAAGAAACGAGAACACCAGCATTACTTCATAAATCGGTCCGATCAAGATCTTTAACCTTACTTCATACCAGTATAAAACAGAAGAGAATACCTACATTATTAGAAATTGTTCACGATGATCATTAAATTGGGGTTTATTTTAATTTTATACATTACCATCTAAATTTTGAGAGTGATATTAATTTTCATCTATATGTTTACCTAATACTTTACCTGTCGATGAGAGATGACAGGTGGTTGCGTTTTTCTCCAGTGTATTCTCAGACACTTTGTGACAACCGACCTTCTCTTAAACCCAGTGCTTAACACACGCTAGTTAGTAGAGAAGAGAGCGAGAGATTTGATATTGATTGAAAGATTTAGGTATAAGTGAGAATTGTATGATATAAAATAGCTTCAGGAATAGTTAGCGGCCGAATCTCAAGTTATTCATTAAGAAAGCAAACAAAATTCAATATAGGAATAGTTAGCTGTAGATGTAAATGTAATCCATTATGATGTATTGATTATGTAATAATTTGTATCAATAATTTAATCTGATTTCAGTTCCCCAATGTGCAATCCATTATCCAGTCTAGTTGTATTTTCACTATAAGCATTTTACTCCCAGATTGTAGCCTGCCGTATCACCACCCGCTAATTACTGATAGAATCCACGAATAACCCTAGTCTCATGATCTCGTTGAACAGTCGGTATGACCAAGCTCCTGGTACCACTCATAACCTCTCAGATTGGCACTCAGTGACCGAAACTTAACTTCCCAGATTTGCTTAACAGTCGGAACCTAACCTCGGTAAACACGGTAACTGTGGTAATTCTGGTGATTGTGGTAGCTATGATTTGGTGTAAATATTGGTGTAAAAATATAAATCTCTCATAAAGTGTGTTATTAGAATCATATTGAAGAATTGCTGCTACTCTATATATAATATTCTAATGAAGTCCTGAACGTCCATCTTTTCGTTGTATTCTACGACGTCAAGCCATGTATCAACGTTAGCACTTTCGCCTTCTCCGCTAACTCCTTACGTTGCACATCATTTTCCTAGATTGGTGACGGTGCCTCAAAGTAAGCCTTGAGGATCTCTTGAGGCTACTGTTATCGCTCTCCCTCAGTGACATGCATAGCTGCTCGTAATTCAATTTCGCGGACTCCATAAGCGTACTGTTAATTTATTTTGCCTTTTCCAACAATTTCCCATGACCCAATTCCCTTAACCTTATTTTCAGATTCTCTACGTCGGGAAATATAGTTACCAGTACGCTTTCCATTTCAAATGAACTACAATGTGTGGCGATACAATAAATGTGAAAGAAAAAAATTATCTTCTTCTTCTTTATGTGCCCTGTCGGGTCCCCCCGACGTCGGCGATCATCTGGGAGAAAGTTTCCCTGTCCAGGGCAGTGCGGAACAGCTCTTCCACGCTTCTTATCCCGGTCCACTCTCGGATGTTTCGAAGCCAGGAATGCCGCCTCCTTCCGACCCCTCTGCGACCCTCAATCTTCCCCTTCATGACGAGCTGAATTATAAACAGTTATATTAATGTAAAATGCTTGGCTCACCAGATATATATGCACTTTCTTTATATATTATTATGCCTTTATAGAATTCCGTTTTGCTCCTTCATCAATTGTTTTCATCCCTCGGATATTGCATCACCTCGGAATAGGACCACTCTTCAGTTCCAAGTGGATAAAATTTAATTTTTATATGACACTTCTTCACTTACATGATGACTCATGAAATATCCTACGCTACGCGTCCTCGCCATCAATAAAATGCTTTGTCAAGGGAGGGAGCGGGAAATTTAAAACGACACCACGAATCATTTTAAATATCTACACATTTTATTTAATGAAAAAAAAAACACAATCACAATTCTTAGTTAATACTTATCAACTAGAAAAATTATCACTTACCTAAACCAACCCTAGCCTAAACGCAAGCAGTCCGGGTTTCACGAAAGTCTACCATGTCCTTATCACACTTTGCACAAAAACTTCAGGTAGCCGAGGTCGTATTTTCCGCGGGTGGCTTCTCTACCACGCCACGTCGCGTGGTCGCGGCCAAGCAAGGGGGGAGCCCTTCCAAGCCGCTCGTGCACGCTCATCCGGTCACTGGTTCCGCGGTCGGCTGGGGGCACCATCTGGCCGCGGCCCTCGTTACAGGCCACGCGCGCTGTTCCGCCGCTGGATCCGCGTCATCGGGAGGGTCTGGCTTCCCTCTGGAATCTCTCGCGAAGAACCGGCCACCACCGAGGCGCGGTAACCGCGGCCTCTCCGACTTCTTCCTCTGCTGCCGATGGCGTCACGACAGGCGCGGGAAAACATACCGGCCACCCAAGCAGGTGGCGACTAGAATCGAGACTCACTCGCCGAGAGATTGGAACTGTTAGCCCGGGCGCCGCTTGCGGTCGACCTTTATCCCCCGTCTGTACGAAGCCTCTCCTCCCGCACTATTTCCCTCTCCACCCTTGGACAATTGAATCAGGTGCGTTCGAAACTTGTCGCGAAATTTTTCGGCGAGTAAAAAGTTCCAACCACCGTCTGCTTGCGTTATTACTATCGAATATACAAAATAATTTTCAAAATAACTAAAGTTACAAAATAATATTTACAATTCAAAGAAATCGTATTCTAAAACATTCATATTCCAACCTATTCTACGGCTTGAAATCAGATTAATAAATTACCCGGCCAAAACCACCAAATGTGCTCTCACACCTGTTTTTGCCGGTTCAGAAAAAAGGTCGGCGCACACCTGTGTGCGAGAACTTAGGAACGGAATTTCGAGAAAAAACGCGTTTTCAGATCGGCACAAATTAATCAAGATTACGTCAAGCCCCACAATAAGCAGTACATCTAATAATATCTTGAGTCGATACAACTACATCACGGGATTTATTCATGATAATTCAGAAATACATATACTAAAACATCAAGGAACCAAAATTACATATCCTAAAATCACGGGTTTTCACAAAATAAATAATACTTCCAGCTAAACTAATCCCGAGGCTCTGTTTATATATTCGATAAAGAAGTTTCACTTCAAGTGTTCTAATCGTTAATTAATAATCAAATATTCCTCCCAATATCACTATGAACACAATCAACCGACTACTACATCTTGAAGGTAGAAATTTATGGTATTCTCGGATATTTTAGGCCGCATTTTATATTTATATATTATATTGCCCATGTCAAAAGATTCCCGGGTAACCACTAACACAACGGAAACTAACAATAGGCGTTTCATTGGCTAATAATAAATTATAAACCTCCACTAAGAATTTTCAGAATAGTTGACTGAGAATCATTTATCTTATTATTATATTGACATTTACGTTAACATATAAAGTCCAAAAGTATCACACTATATAGAGTAGAAGTTTGAATGATATTAAATCTCTTTTTTCTTGCATATAAAGAATTAATAATGAAAATTTTGTTTTCATGGGTTAAATTATTATTTACTTCATTCGAAACATAGTCTCTTCAAGTAAAAATATTTTTATGTTATAAAGTGCTAATTATTTACTAATATATTATACTTTTCAAGTGTAATCAGTTGAAAAGTATAATTTTTTTTTCATAATTGTTTCAAAATTTCAAGCTCGTAGTCATATTCTAAGCAACCCAAACGTATCTATAAACGAACTAGACCGCGTACCAAGAAATTTACGTTAGTTCATGTCTATGTATTTTGGTAGTCTGTGGTTATATCCTGATGAAGGGATGATTGTTCCCGAAACATGTTGATTATTCAACAAGTAGTTATTTTATACAAAACGTTTTATATTTTTAACTATAATCATTGAATATCCAATAATTCATAAATTACCTGTTGATGATGTATAAGACAAACTTACCGGTTGCAGAAAAAACTTGTCACGCAAAGAATCTGCCGGTGAAAGATACGGATTCAGCACAACTCCGCCATCTGTACACGGACCGCCTAACACCAGACCGAAGTGGTGATCGGCCTTCAACACCGGAAGCTCCTTATCCAGGGAGTACACCGGGGGCCTAAAAGGCCTCACCAGGGCGTCCTGACTATCTGCGCACCCTTCCTCCACCTTTGTTTGCCCCAGCGGACAGCACTTCCTGATGCAGGGCTTGATGGAGCAGATGCAGCCTCTGGTGCGATTAGTTCCGTCTTCGTATTCGTGGACGAATCGATTATTTTCCGAGTACACCAGTGCATTGTGCATTATCGAACCAGATTCTAACACAACTCCTTCTGTTATATCGATGCTCATGTAGAAGTCGCAAGGATCTTCAGCAACTATAGACGATAGATGAGCACACATTAAATATAAAAGTATCGAACTTTTTGAAATGTTTTTGTTCGTCGTATGTTTCAGAAACATGATGATATAATAAAAGCACTATTTCATACATTGAATCAATTCTCTAGAAACAATACTGAGTTCATTAATAATAAAAAATTATGGTAAAATACTTTTCATAACTGGCACCATTGTTAGATATTTATTCTAATAAATGACCAAAAATCAACCATTGCTCCACAGGTTGTCCTACAACTGAATTAGATATATTCTCGCTCTGTTAGATCTAATATGTGTACTAGTTCCAATAAAGTCGAATGAGAATGTGGGTAAACACTCTATCCACAAATTGCACTTAACGCTAGGGTGGAGAAAAAATCGTGTCTGCATATTTCTCCATTCCAACTTATTTTATCTTCAGTTTATTTTATATTTATTATGTTTGCCATATCAACTATTATCAGAAAAATATATATTAGAGATGTCTTATAGTGACGAAATTATATTTTTTATGGGAAAGTAAGTAGTAAGAAAGTCTTCGGGTATTCATTGGGCTTACGACCTTACTGTGTTCTTTGAAAAATTTGAGCAAACTCAAAATATTCTGAGTATTATTACAAGTGCACTGGCATTAACATTGACGATGAAGATGTCTGAAATGCCGGACACATTTGAAAGAAAAGTTTTGCGAAGAATCTGTGAACCGGTGAAATAAAAGAAACAAAACACAATAATGAACTTCTTCTGCTTCATATCATATCATATCATATCATATCAGGCTTCTGGCATATCAACCCATACGAAGCTCCTCTGGTTGAGATGCGCTGAACATGCAAAAAGACTGGCAGACTCGCGCGTCCCTAAAAGACTAATGACCGGACGAATGAAAAATTAATCCGCAGATTTTGACTACAGATGAGTCATCACATGCCTCACTATTGTTCCGAGCCAGGAGTCTTATTACGTCTTGGAAGCAGTCACCTGGAGCGGAACAATACATAGGTTTACTGTTACTTGTTTCAGGTTATCCATTCTTCTGTTCCTATTTCCATTTTTCAACTCCTTTCTCCCCTAGGTTCCTTTGTCCCTCCCCCCCCTAACACTATAACTCCCCCCTAATTTCCATCGACTGCTACACGACGTTACGTCCCTCCCCATTTCCATACCTCTGGATTCATATTACCGCGTGCATATTAGCATTTGCGATACCGCCGCTCGAGAAATTAAGGTTCCCTATCATGGCTCAAAGGAATATAATAAAATTATTACTTACTAAAATAGGAAGCACGCCCCCGGCCCGCGTGTTAAGGTGGCCCACTATAATTCTAGATAGGACCTTCTCCCCATTTTTCTATTCCATATTCCCCCCCCCCCCCCTTAATACCACGGCCAACCCTCAAATCCTTGTCACCCTCATAACTCACGAAATATTTAGCAAATTTTAGTTGTTCGTATTACATTTTCGCGGAACATCAGACAAATGTCAATCAACAGTCGGACCAGAAAGTCCTCACTCTACGCTCAAAGTCTATGTCTCTTAACCCACATTCACCGTATCCCAAAATATGTCCCCCCCCCCCAAAAACTCGACGCCATTTTGATACGTAGCCATGTTTACAATTCCCCCCCTTATTCCGAAATCCATTAATGCTATTTAATTATTCATCATTCCTTCTCAAAACTCCAGCTACCCCCCTATGAGCAAAGCCCTCCCTAGATAGGGGAGGGGTCTTTACTCATAGGGGCATAAACGAAGAATAGGTGCCTGCATTGCGCTGGTGAGCATAAGTCGACCGAATATACATTGAAGGAAAACTCCGATATGTACAAATGCTGGAACTGCTACAAAGCCTGCGAAGGAAACAAGACTATTGCACGCATCGTGCGAACGACAGAGAATGTGCCCCTACAGGAAAAGAGTAGAAGAGAACGGGATCGAATTGATTATGAATTACAATAATCTTTCATCATCACGCCGCGCTGCAATCAAGATCATGCAGTGGAGCACTGGTCGATGCAAGGCAGCTATGGAAGAGGTTTGGAGGAATGATGCAGGCGCTGACCCGGTCTTGATAGTCCGGTCTGACGTGTGCAGACGTGCTGACGTCACTACTAGTGTTATTAAAAAATTGTTTATTCTGTTTATTTGGCTTTTAAAAATTATATTTCGTAAGTGACTTTATTTATATATTTATTTGTGGACTTATACCTACTATAGGTTTTACCTATTAGGTAGTAGTGTAGTGGCTAGTGGACAAGAGGGATTTTCCCGAAGCAAATTTTCCGACTTTGGATCGAACTCTTAAAATGTCGGAAAAGCTCGGAAAAATCCAGGAAAATCCGGGGTCCGAGGACTCTATTTTTTGTTTGTGAATATTTTTGAAAACTGACTTTTAGACTTGACTCCCTGGGTCGAGAAGCCTAGGGAAAATCGACATGGTGTTTTTCTAGCTTGTAAGGATATCTAGTTTTAAGCGTCATTGCTAATAGTGAATAGTTTTACGATCTGCTTTGTGTTCCCAAGGTTGAAAAATTATGGGAAAACAATATCTGTTATTGTGTCTAATATTTAGGTGCTAAACTAAAACTTTCTTAGTTATAGAGATATTGTAAAAATTATTTGTGTTTCGTAATCCTTGGGTCAGAAAATCTGTGGAAAATGTCAGAAAATTCCGCAAAATCGGACTCTGTATTTTAGTATTTTCGGGGGGGGGGGGGTTACCCGAAAAATTAAAAATGTTTTGGATTCGGCTGTTTTGACAAGGGCGAGCTGCATCGTGCCCAGATATATCACCGACTGGAGTATTATTAAGATATGCTGAAGCAATTGACAAAGACAAAATATGGAAAGGAGATAGCGAGGAATCGACGACTTTGATGTCTATCAAACCGATAACTTTTCCTGCATTACCTGACGAAAAGGAGGTATCTAAGGCTGTCAATAAGATTCGTAGAGTATTTGATACTCTTGTAGGGATCATGAGCGAAGATAAATGCCGTCTGAATATGGACCAAAAGGCAATAATGAGTGCTCTTCACATGGACCTAATGGCCATCGCGTGTGAGTAGACTTCGGCGAATGAAAGACTTAGAAGAGTGTAGAAGAGAACGAGATATCTACCAGAAAAATATAGAAGACCTAAAGTTTATGACTCAGGATCTAACATGCAAGGTTGAGGGACATGAGAAAGACAGTACTCTCCGACATACAGGAACAATAACCTATGTCACTGTGACTGCTAGCTCGACATCCAGTGTCAAAGTACGTGGGGAGATACGGGAAGCTGGCTCACCTCCACCTGCCGTTATAAAATATCCTAAGGAGCCCGAAGGGAAGTTGACAGACTCTGCCAAAGCGACAGTTATGGAAACCCTAAAGCCAAACGAGTACGGTTTCCAACCAGTGAGAATAAGGAGGGTTCGCGGAGCTGGTGTACTACTTGAAACGTCAACAAAAGCGGGACGAGTAATAGCTGCTAAAACAAGGCTTGAAAAATATCGACTTGTATGGATGTAGTAGAACGCAAAGGTAAACTTCCCCGCATAGTTATTTATGATGTACCAAGGATTAGATTATGGAGGATTAGATGATTCTTGAGGAAATGTTTACATCCAACATAGAAGGAAAGGTTGAGATATCGAAAGAGGTATTCGTGAATGATACAAGACGTGTGTCACAAGGGCGCAGAGATGGGCAATATGTCAACTGCATCTTTAGTATGCTGCCAGAAGCGAGGCGGATATTAATTAACAATGGAATGCGCTTCCTGGGGTGGAACGCCTGTCGCGTCCGCGATTATGTGTGTGCGACCAGATGTTTCAAATGTCACTTATATGGCCACATTAGTAAGGCATTTAAGCAGCTTACAATTACCTTTAGATACTATGCACAAGAGGGACATGATGAAGGCGCCTGCACTGCCAAGAGCAATCCTCCCATGTGTACTAAATTTAAAAGAACGGCGTATCTTTCGACTGGCACTCACAGTGCTCTGCCTATTTGGCGGCAGTAAATCAAGCTGTGAAAATGGCTAATTATGGATAGAAACGAGGTGAGTGATAAATGTCGGAAGATCTCGAGCTGCATCTTTTGAGATGCATCGCGTGATCCAAGACCTAGATCTCTCAATTATATTGGTGCAGGATCAGTATATTTGGCGTAATAGATCTCCCGGGATTGAGGCACCGCTTTTGATGGTAGAGTAAGGTATGGCGCCAGACGCGGGGGTTTTGGTCGACTCTGGTCGACTGAAGCTGTGACTGTGTCAAAATTAAAATTTAAAAACCGGGTTACAGGTTTGTTATCTAAAGCTGGCACGTGCACAGATTTCCCGCCGATGCAATTTTATTATACAGCATGTATAAAAAAATCGTTTTATATTATTTTAACCAATTAAAAATGCAATGTTTTTAAAGACACTTAGTATAACAATCTGTGCTATTCTGAAAATAGCAGTATTGAGATGTCGAATCTTTATCCCAATCTTGACAGGTATGTATAACATTGTATTGCCGCCAATTTCGATGTTTTAAGTTTGAAATGTTTGCAATTAATGGACTCAATCAATCAGAAAGCTCTACCGCGTAAACAAACCTTAAGTTATTCACAATTATGAATAACGAGCTTTCTAATTGATTGAATTCATTAATTTCAAACTTGTCAAACATAAAATGTCAAAAAAACGGCGCGCTCACGTCACGTCAAATATACAAAGCAAACCAAGCTCTATAGCATTCAGCGCAGTGCGTTTGATGTAAAAAAAGACTTCATGCCACTAAGTGGCATGCTCATAAATCAACCGGCGGTTGTATGGCTAGTATGCCACTTAGTGGCATGCTCATAAATCAACCGGCGGTTGTATGTCTAGTGACATGCTCGTTATCAGCAATGTGCGTACACACATGCCACTAATAAGCAAGGCCTAGAGAAGGTCGATACTGCGCATGCTCACGTGCCACTAAATAAGCATGTGTATCTGAGGTTTAGCGGCGTCCTGCCACGAGAGATAGGCGTAGTGTGGAGCAAGCTCTTTCGCACATATTCAATGAAAACTGAATTTTCGAAGCATCCAGTTAGCTTTTCATCTTTATTGGTAAATTTTGTAGATTCATTCCCTTACTTTATAACTTATCTTCTGTGTGCACTTTCAGTAACCAGCTAAGCTTTTATTTCAACAGTTATTAAGAGATCTTAACGATGACAATGACACTAAAAAGAATATCTGCAGAAAACCGAGAAGGTGTTTTTTTTTATATTTTATTTGCGACGATTATCTAATTTATTATTTTCAATTTTTTTATGGGAATTAATTTCAGTTGTTTTATAATCAGATGTTAACGATTAATTTTTGGGTTAGTTTTACTGCAACCTTTAATTAGTTTTTTTTTGTTATTTTATGGTATCAATTCCAGCTGTTTAAAAAAAATTTATTACTCCATTTTAATTTGTAGTAAAATTTTAAGTTTTTCTCTACAATCGTGTAATAATGTTGTTTGCATTAATGCTCTAGCCCCGGAAGATATAGATTTGCATAGAAAAAACGAATCCACGACTGTCTCAATCGCTTTCCCTGACTCTAGCTGGTGAACGTGGTGGAACGAGGGAAGAATCGTCCTGGCATAAGACCCAGAACGATGACACCCGAGTTACCACGTTGCAATATATATATATATATATATATATACATACATATATTGTAGTATTTTTATATTTTTCCTAATTCTTTTATTTTGTATCTATCTCGGCCATCACAAGGTGCCTTCACTCAATACCAAAGTCTTAAAGTTGAAAAAATTGTCATTACTTTGTGTAGTTTGAGGTGCTGGATAAAAATCTATGGTCTGAAATCTCTCAGCGAAACACAAAAGATATTTTTTTATTTATTTATTTCGTGTAATTTTATACATATAAGTGAAGGTCGTTGCTTCACTAGACAAGGTCTATTCCGAAGCAACTTCCTGTACAGTTTTTTTTTGTAAGCTAAAACATTATAAAGACTACATATTAAAAATAAAATTTTAATAGTGCACGTAAGAAATATAACACAAACACCAGAAAGACTACATATTAGAAATATATTTTTAAACATTATATATAAGGAATAAAAGGCTCAGGACATCGAATGCTCAAGCTTCAAAGTTAGAAAACCGATAGGTACACATATTCAAAACTCCACACAGCTTCATGAATCTCAGTGTTCCAAAATTATGATATCAGATTTTTTGATAACTATCTATTAAGAATTCATCAAGTAATAATTGTAATTTAAATTGACTTTCATTGTTTAAACATCTTACAAATAACTTAATATTAATATTGATAACACTTAATATTTGTTTTTTAGGGTTTAAGGGTCGAGGGAGGAAGGAAATCGTAAATAATATCCGAATTTACATATGTCTGGGTTATATTGAATTTTAAAAATTAATCTCCATTTTTATATTCCTCTATCATGACAAAAGATTGGAAAGAAAAAAGACAAAGAAAACTAGACAAAAGAAAAAATGTCAACGTGGTTCAATCAATTTAAGTTGCTAGACTACGTTGTTTAGATCTCGTGCATGGAGGACTAAGAACCAAGCCAGGAGGTCGAAAGAGAAGAGGGAGACCTATATTGTGCTGGTAGGACAAAGTTGTTGAACTGGAACTGATGGCGAAGAATTCGGGGTTATCCGTGATCCTTAACGTTTGGGTGAAACCCGATTGATGAGGTTTCAGAGGAGAGTCTGCGAGATTTCCTGTGGATGTAGTTGGAACGAGCTCAATGGCTGTTCAATTTAGATAACTCAGTCACACCAGTGCTCTCGTTCTCACTTTGCGAGTCTTTGGTCCACAGCTTCCGGTACCTGGAAATATGTTTTGGCTTAATCATTTTGGAAAACAAACGAAGGAGGTTACAACTAAGTGGTTCCTTGATGATATTTCAGAAAATCTTTGAATCGTATCGGATATGTAGCGGCGCCCAGCTGGCATGCGACATCTACCTAGCTGCCTATGAGCGGGGACCCTTTTTTATTATAATAACGTAAACAACGTCTGCGGCGGAGACATCGCCGGTTATGTAAACAAATGCGAACAAAGGCAATCGGATTAGATGACGCCGTGCACCAGTCTGGATTCATCTGAAGTACCGCCCGGTCGTTGTTTAGAAAACCTTTTGGTCCGCGTCTCATATCTGTGGTACATTTGTCTTTGTCCGATCTTTTTTTATACTTTCGACTTTTTACTTTTTTATTCTTGTGATTGATAATTATCTTATGTTCACACTGTAATCTGTATATTTTATTTGCTCCCGGAGCCTAACTCCGGTCGAGGAATAAACATTAAACAACAGATCGCTCTTTCATTTCATCGACCTACGAATATTTTCAACAGATACATGCAATGATGTGCAGTAAGCAATATCATATAAATTGATATAGAAATGCAACGAAAATGAAAAAAAACACTATTCTAAAAACCTTCAGTCCATAGAATTAGTAAAACATGTAATTTCACAGGTTTTTCGGACAAGAAAATTCCTTTTGAAAACAGAATATATGAGGAGTATAAAAGAAATATCAAAATGTTTTGGATGCAATCATTAATTTAGAATCTAATGATTTCGAGAATTCATAGAAAATATAGCTTTATCACTTTCAAAATCATGTTTTCAAATCACTAGTAAAAGTAAAGGCAGCAATATCTTCTTCAAACAATCAACCCACAAGGATGTGTCATGTGACATAATGGCCGCTTCATATTAAGGTGAGAGTTGATGTTGAATTAAGACTGAAATTAATATCATAGCAAAGAGAGCAATATCCAATTATTTAAATAGACAAATAGTGTGAATTTAAATAGAAAAATAGGAAAAGCAGTGTAAGTTTGCGTACTTGGGAAGTATGTTTAGTAGAGACGGCAAGGCTGAGAACGATATCGAAAGGAGAGTGACTGCGGGTAACAAAGTACCTAAATGGTGCTCTGAATGCCATCATGGCCAATAAGGACATGTCAAAAGAAGCAAGACTAGCGGTACATAATGGCATTCTAGTGCCAACTCTGATGTATGGAAGTGAAGCCTGGAATTGTCAAAAAAGGAATGAAAGTTGACTGGTACGCACAAGCGCTGCGCACCAATCTCGACGCTATTTTTTAACCCAAAAAAAAATGTTGAAAGCTCATCCGGAATTAAAAAATAGGCTAATAGGGTGGGTC
Source organism: Agrypnia vestita (assembly GCA_016648135.1). Classification (NCBI taxonomy): domain Eukaryota; kingdom Metazoa; phylum Arthropoda; class Insecta; order Trichoptera; family Phryganeidae; genus Agrypnia; species Agrypnia vestita. Next base: position 3,396 of record JADDOH010017116.1, on the reverse strand, counting down.
TCCGCCTCGCGGTATCAGAAATTCACCGTGGTAAATATTTTCACCACAGGCGAAGACGAATGAATTTAATTTTACAAAAAAGAGAATTTAAATTATTCAAAAACACAAAAAATCTAACACTTAGAAAATTCAGAAATTAAACACTGTTTTTTCACAAAAATTCGGCTTCGCGAACGGGCAGAGTAACTAGGTAAAAAATGTTTCCGAAAACTGAGGATGCCCGTCCACGAAACCATCCTTTATTTATACCCCTAAAACTAGACATAACGGGAATTTAACGGTTGAAATCGGATTAGCCAGAGTGGGGAGATGCATCTTACTTTCACCCAGAGGCTGCCCGTGGTGGACCGCGCGCATCTCCGCTGGGTCGACCCGAAAGCCGCTGTGATACCGTGCAGCGGCGGCCAATTTCGGCCGGTTTTTTAAAGATATCTCACGACAGAAAAGTACTGTATCTGTCATTTAAACACAAAATGAACGCCTGACACATCCGCGTGTGAACTACATTATGACAGGTACGCCTGGATGTGTCAGCGTTCGTAAATCGCCTTGAAAGGGGCGATTTCTAATTTAAGATGCATCTCCTCTCAGACTAATCCAATATCAATTTTTATGACGAAATCTAATAGGAAATGACATGCCGATTGCGGTGATATACGACATGTCGGGTTTGGTTCAATTTAATATCACTCATCTTGGTGATGTTTCGCGCGTTACGCAGCATCCGGCCCGCCACGTACCGTTAACGTGCGGTCCATAAAACCCGACGCTGGCTATTGGCCGTGTCAGGCGGGTGAAGATGCTGTTAACTTCGGCCACCTGCACGACCACCTAGGGAATCTATTGCGCAGTTATTAATTTAACTGCCAAAGATGATAAAAAATATGTTTAAATAATTATAATAGCAGCCCTGGGCAAGGGAATCTGCTCATCTTTAGATTAAATAACCAAACCCTTTATCTCCCATCAGTTTTCGAAATTAAAAGACCGCCAAACCCCCGTTTATTAAATTACAAGCATAAAATTACAAGAAATAAAATTACACAAAATTACAAGTAATAAACAAGAAAAGTTACAAGAAATTACAAGAAATAAAAATTACACAAAATTACAAGAAATAAAAATTACACAAAATTACAAGTAATAAACAAGAAAAAGTTACATAAAAAGGTTACATAAAATTATAAGTTATAAAATTTACATAAAGGTCAAAATACAATCATTTACAATAACCGGTTCCACGATTGCCGAGACCGACGGAAACTTTTATTTCAAACTGTTCTCCGGTCAATCGCGGAAGGAACCATCATTACACATAAATTTACTCAAAATGTGAGCGACAAATTTATCACACATATTTATGACAAAATATTAATGAATGACAAACAATTTTCATTCACACAAAGGCTGTCATTAGCAAAACACCTGCATGGCGGGTGGGCCCCACCCCCCGCTGGCGCCGTAGCGGGTGGCGGGGCGCCCGCCATCGGTCATTATAATCTCATTATTATTAATTAATTAATTAATTAATTATCACATTATTGTTCACACAAATGTTACACCTATTATTGTTTGTTTTTATGCCTCGCGCTCGGCGAGCCTATGGCATTTAAGGTCCTGTACAGAACACCACCCCCGTGTGACTTCGTCACACCAAGAGGAAGTACAGGACCTCCGGCGGCGGAGTGATGTCGTCTATGTTGTCTCCGACGTCGGCTGCGTCGGCAGGGCGATGACCTTGGTCGCCGGCCGCACGTAGTCTCCGGAAGCAGTCCGTAGCCGCACCACGCGGACTTGGCCGTCGGCGGCGGGTGTGGCCTCCACAATGACTCCTCTCGGCCAGCTGTTGCGGGGCAGGGCGGAGTCGGCAATGATGGCGGTGGCCCCCTCCCGAAGCGGAGGGGCCGGCTCCTGCCACTTCCGTCGTTGGGCGAGAGTCGGGAGGTATTCCCGGATCCACCGGCGCCAAAACATGTCTGCAAGCTGCTGAGCGAACTGCCACTGCTTCTTGAGGCAGACCTGCTCATCCAGAGGTCCATATGTGGCGAGATGAGAATGTCGCCCGGCCGCGCCCAGTAGTAGGTGGTTCGGTGTAAGCGGGGCGTCATCCATCGGGTTGACTGAGACGTGCGTGAGCGGGCGGCTGTTCACCACGTTCTCGGCTTCAGCAAATGCCGTCAGTAGAGTTTCTGGGCGCGGGGCGCGCTCCTTCAAAATGGCTTCCAGTGCTCTTTTTATGGATCGCACTAAGCTTTCCCACGCGCCTCCCATGTGGGGGCTCAGCGGGGGATTAAATGTCCAGTCCATGCCCGTCTGCGCTAGGTGATTGCGCATGGACGGATCTGATTTCAGCTCTTCTAGCGCGATGGCTATTTCTCGAGCTGCGCCTTTAAAATTCGTCCCATTATCTGAATATAAATATCTTGGATGACCTCGACGAGCTGCAAGACGGCGTAGGGCCATTATGGCCGAATCAGCATTTAGTGTGTCTGCTAATTCTAAATGGACGGCGCGTGTTGTCATGCAGGTAAACAAGGCGCCGTATCTCTTCTCTTTGCGCCGGCCAATTGTGACTTGGAGTGGTCCAAAATAATCCACCCCACAGTGGGTAAACGGCATGTTGTGATGGGCCAGTCGCGCATCTGGCAGCTGTCCCATTAAAGGTGGTTGGGGTCTGCTCCGGTTGTTGCGACATCGCTGGCATTCAAAATGTATACGACGCACGGCGGGCCTCAAACGTAAAACAAAGTAATTTTCGCGCACATCCGCCACTGTCACTTCCGGTCCGGGATGCTGCCGCATTTCATGGTGATAACGGATCATCAGGCGTGTATAGGAATGTCCGCCGTCCAATATAATTGGTTTTCTGAGGCCGGGTGGTATGTCGGCCACGGTAGTGGAGGCTAATCTCGAGTCCATTCGGATTATTCCACACTCGTCTAGTTGCGGTGTCGTCGCATATAGTCGGCTGGTACGGGGTAAGGGCCACCCCCGCCGAAGAAGGCCGAGCTCGTTTCCAAATGACTCAGCTTGAGCTTTCCGGATCCAGGATCGTTCCGCCGAAAATCGCTCTTCCGCGACTAAGTCCGCGCCGAGCGCGCGCTGTCTTCCGCGCCGGCAATTATTCACAAATCGTCGTATCCACGCCGTTGTACGTATTAATTTTAATCACGACGAAAAACGCCTGATATCAGGCAAAGCGCCATCTTCGTGGCGCGCGCGATTTATCTGCATGCATACTGCAGGTCGTGTTTCTAATTTTTGCGGATCGGGTTGCGGTGGCCGCCTCTCTTGCGGCCATTCTACTTCCGGTTTCCGTAAAAATAGCGGACCGCCAAACCAAGGGCCTGTAGGTGTCAAGTCCGGCGGTTCTGAGTCCCGAGTCCCGATGTCGGC
>JADDOH010017115.1:0-30241 GCA_016648135.1 Agrypnia vestita | reverse complement strand
CTTCACGTAATTCACCAGGCAACCCGGGGACCTTTTTTCTTTTTTTTTTAATAATTATTAATTTTACAGTAACAAATTGGCCGATTTTTTAAGCGAAAATTGGTGTTTTTGCTTCCAAATGCTACCAAAAAATTAAATATCGAAAAAAAAATCTTTACGGCGTTACCTGGAAGAACATTTCTTTTGACAGGTGCATTTTGATTTTTTATGTATCATATGATTCTGTTTCGAGTTATGATGTACACCGCAAAACAACTTTTTTTCGAGGCGCCTCCGGAAATTCACTGCCACTTGCTTAAATATAAATATTTTGCAGTGAAAATTTTTAAAAATAATGTTTAAATAATGTATTATTATATAAAAATTAAATAAACAAACTGACACTACCTGTATTGCCAAAAAAAATTCTTGAAAACATGCCATTTTTTCACCGAATTATTAGAATATTTTACAATTAAACATTCGAGAGCGCAGTCATCACTTTCAAGAACAAACAAAACAGAATCCTCTTTAAACTGCGATCAACTTGGCTTAGTATCGAAAGGAATGGAGGCGTATTAAACGTCAATTTCAAAATACATCGTACTTTTAAAACGCTCGTAAATCTCTGAAGTACCTACCTGGATACTCGAAATGTGTTCCACCCACATGTTTATGCGGGCTCGAGGAGGTAAATTGTGGCTATAAACAGTTGCGGTTTCCCCTTCACCTGTGTTATGTAGACCCCACAAACATAAACATATCCATCACTTTCCTGCCGAACATATTTTCCAAAAAAACAAGTTTCACTTCGCGCTGCCGCTTTATGTTCCGAAATGATTTTCGAACATTTTGGATAGAAGAGAAGTTTTGAGATTCTTCTTCTTACAGACTAAGTATACCCAGAACTGTAGTTTATCTCCGGCCTGTCGGCGAGTTATTAGCCTCCTCTTGCGTTGACGCTAGGTTTGTCACTTTATTTTTACTTTCTTTTAATTCGTAGCGTCTGAGATTCCGACGCACAAGGTAGACACGAAACCCGAAAATTTCTGTAATTAGTATACCTAGTTTCTGCATTTAAATTGCAAGAACGCTGATTAACATCAACGTAGACTTTTAAAAACTCACAGTCTTTGTGATAATCAACACACCTTTTAAGTAAAGCACCACAAACATAAAAAAGGCATTTTTTTCAGGAAGCGCATTTTCTTTCTAAAGCGGCGGCTGCGAGCGCGAATGGCACCGAAGGCACGGCCCTTACTGCCGCCGCCTTGTGCCCCCATATTCTATGTCAATGTGTGCGTCACAGTGCGTGCGTACACGGCGCCGAGCACGCACGCGCACGTTCTAATGGGTAGCGGCCAGTTTGTATGAAGACGTATTACTGTTCTTGGTATACTGTGCTAAGAGCCAGCAACCAACCAGATTTACGTTATAGTTATCAAATCTATAATATTTTCTGTAGATATACACTATAGTAGGCAAGAATGTTTTGATACTATGACTTTTGAGTTCGGGGATTTCGGCAGGAGTTTGTACAAGAAAATGTGTAAGCAAAACGTAAAAATAACAAAGGTTTTTTGATGTGTTTAACGGGACAGTACCTATACACTCATATTAATAATTGTCAGACACTTTTCACGGGTTATTTCTTCCCCCAGACGCTTTAAAGCTCTATAAATAATCATGACATTTACGTTACAATATGCTAAATATAGGTGGTAAGAAGGTTTGGATATTATGACATTTGAGTTCGGGGGATTATGTCAGGTAACACCTCAGGTCCAAAAAATAATAAGTAAAAATTAATAATAACAAACCTAATTTTTTAAGGTGGTTAATGGGACAATACTGTACACTCATATTAATGATTGCCAGACGCTTTTCGCAGATCATTTCCACCACCAGACGCTTCGAAGCTCTATAAATATAATCATTTCATTAACGGTATAGTAGCAAATCTGAATTTTAATATATTTTGTTCAGGTTACTCTTTGTTAATATTACCTGATGCCTTATATTTAAACGTCTGACTTACACTTTACATTTTTTGAACATGTGTTATCTTTTATCTGCCAAAATCCCCCGAATTCAAATGTCATAATATCCAAACCTTGGCTGGCTCCTACTCTGTTATCGGAGGTCGGCGATCATTTTGACGATTGCGACTCTATTCACCGCAGCACGGAACTCAGTTGATTTACCCTTAGGTATACCAGTCCCTCAAGTTACGCAGCCATAAGATACGGCCTCTTTCTGGGCTTCTCTTGCCACTTATTTTCCCCTGGACGAAGATTTCGTTTAGACTACACTTTAGCCATCTCATAATATATCCGAGATCCTCAAGCTTTCTTATCCTGATGGTTCACAGCACATCTCGGTCTTTCTCCATACGCCGGAGGACTTCATCATTCGTCACTCTATCCACCCAGGAAACTTTCATCAAATCTATAGAGCCACATCTCAAAAGCCTAGACTTAGCGAATTAGTTCGTGGTTTAGTGATCATGCCTCCATCCCACATAAAGAGAACGGCGAAACTATAACATCGAACCATACGCATTCTAAATTTTAGGCTTAGGTCACGGTTAGAAAACAACGGTCTCATTCTGAGAAACGCACTTCTTGCCATCTCTAATCGAGCTTTTACTTCATGATATAAGTCTCATCAAACTATTTTTATCAGATTTATACTTAATAAATAGAAAAATTAATAAATATTCTATATACGACGTTGATTTTTTTAAACGTCTTCGGTTTCGAAACCATTGTAACTAATAAATTATATATAGTAAATTTGTAAATAATTCAAATGTCAGATGGGGAGACCTCATTTGTTATATGTAAAATAAGTCGTTAAATTTTTTTAATCACTTTTAATTTTTTTTTTTTTAAATGCGTAGTGGAAATACGCGTCGCATAATTATTCTTAATAAAAAAGACTATCTTGTCTGGATCCTGGAATGGGGCTCGAACCACCGACCACTGGATCACTAGGCGAGAGTCGTATCTGCTACACCAGCAAGCTACTCAATTGTTAAATAAGTACATTAAATTTAGTGTTGAGGGATTTTTCGATTTCTAACATTTCTTAATTATCTAACCGAAGGCCTCTTATTATTCATATGTAAAATGTCAATGCGGTCATCTTTTTAAAATTATAAACTATCTCTGTTGGACGTTTTGCGCACTTTGAATAATTATTACTACAAGGTGTTCTTTTTTCTAGTATTAAAATTTATTTTCTAATATTAATATTTCTAATACAAAAAAATATTTTTCAAATAACCACAAGGTTTTAATCACTTAATTTGATTTATTTCAGAGCGAATGAATTTTTAATACTCAATATAGATTACTTTCATGATAGTCCAACTAACTAACTAATTAATTAACTAATTAACCATCACGCCTTTTCCCGCAGGGGTAGGCAGAGAGGATAGAACGCCATATTCCTCTATCTTGGCGCACTACTTTTGCTTAGGCTATATTCATACATGTTCTCATGCATGCTCTACGGCTTTTAACAAGGCCATCCTCCAATACCTATAGAATCCGATCATGCCAGGTCTTTCGCGGACGCCCTCTATTCCTGTTACCTTCAACACTTGCCCTGTATATTTTCTTAACCGTCTTTTCCTCGCTCATCCGTTCTACGTGACCAAACCATCTCAGAAATATTTAAAAAAAAAATTGCTTTTGATGTTGGTTATATCCGTAAGTGTCGAAATTTCGAATATTTAATATTCAAAATTTAATTATTATATTATATAATATATTATATAATATATTACTCTACTTTCACTATTGCTTTTGTATTTTACAGTATATTCTGTTCTTATTATCCACATTTTATATTTATATACTCAATTAATTAATTAATTAATTTTATAGTTATATAGTATTTTGTTGTATATCTTTATTATTTTTTGTTCTAACTATATTGTTCAGCTGCTCATCTCGGCACAGGTTCTCCCTCGTGAGATGAGCGGCTCCATCTCCTGTCATGTAACAAGATGAAGATAAATAAATAAATAAATAAAATAAAATAAAAATACTCCCCGTGAGTTTTTTCTCATAGCTTCGAAACATCCTGTAAAACTCGTTGCAACAAAAATTATCGTTTTCACCGAAGCAGTTTGTTCGCGCTGTATCTTATAACGTCGCACGTTTGATATTTCAAAAAGTGCGGTAAGAATGTAATACATATCTCGGTTTAGCAAAACGTCTACACATTTCTGGGAAAATACGTTGGTCAATACAGACGCACGACAATGTGCTTAACAACACACTTACAGGTCTGCATGGGCACATAGGTTTCCTGTTCGCTATCTACGCGCCAAAGTTATACGTACTAATTGCCTGCCGGTTGCTTGGGCGGTTCGCGCGTGCCGTCCGCGCTGCGCTATCGCAATTTTTTCGCAGTTTTACAAACTTTCAGTGATAACTTGAAGCGATTCATAATGATTTTTAAGTGTCACCATAAACTGTGCTACGGGGGGATCAAATGCATCAGGAGCCAAATGGTGAGAGCGCAAAATTATCTGTACTTTCATCGATGAGATGCGACACATTATAGCGTTGTGTGCACGGTGAGTTGTGCAATACTAAATTAATGCATTTATTGGTTATTGTTATGTCATACGAGCAGGAAAGGGAATTGAAATGTCATGGTCTCGCGTCTTTCTCCGTTCGTGACAGGCAACGAGATATTTATGCACTAGGATATTAAAATATTCGCATTTAATTAAAATTATTTATTGTACCTACCTACTCGTATTCGCTCATAATGTAATGGAATTGCATGCATTTAAGTGATTAAAAACTTTTCGATGTAGATAATTTATTTATTTATTTATATTTGTTCGCAAAACCAACAGCTAACAATAATTAAATAAATAAATAAATAAATAAATATAGCTTTATTCCAGAATGTGGGGAGGTTCGTGCAATCCCACACATTCCATATAAAAGAAAATACACACATTAAAAATATTATATAAAACAAAAGAGAAATAGTAAAATAGAAGAAGAACATATAAAATAGAAGAGAAGTATTAAAAGTAATCAAAAGAAATATACGGTAAAATATCGGCTTTAGCGAGCGATGGCAAGTCAATTATGCGGGGCCAGTATCTTTCTTTATTAAGTAATTAAGTAAATAAAAATTGTCAGATCAATCCTACTTCTCCAAATAATTCATAACCTTATCGATTCTCCTGAAATCACCAGCTTGCTATCTTTCCAAGTCCCACTCCGACCTCTTCCAACTTATCATACCAATAACATGAAATCCTCTCCCATCCCACGCTTCTAGAGGTAATTATAATCCCAGATTATAATTACCTCTAGAATTCAAAAGATATTTTTATTTAATTTTATTTTTTATTTATTTGAATTGAAGCTTACAATGCATTTTTAATACTAAATATAAAGAGTATCGTCATATGGTGAGGCAGATACTAGAAACTCGTCCCCCTCCCTGTTATATATGTATGATAAAGTTAAATTAGGAACAATCACTGAAATTAATTTGTAAAATTGTTTGATTTGTCATTCATATAAAATTGACTTATCAAAAATTATGTCTTATCTGTTTTCTACCAAGAAATTATGTCTCCCTCTTGGATGACCGAATAAAATAAAAAATAAAAAAAACAATAGGAAACATAAAAATCAACTATAGGATTTCTCTGGTAGTGGCAAAATATCGTATTTACTTACGTATATGCTACACATTGCTACACGTATATAATATAGTACATAAATAAAACTAGATATAATTGATAAAATGAAAAATAATAACATCTGTATTTTTTTTAAATGGCTCGGAAAGGGCGTCGCACATGAGTAGGGTTATTTTGAAATAATTCTAAATTATACTTTTTGTGATGTTGTATTTTTATTATATGTGTATTATTAAAAATTGTATTTAAAATTAAGTGATATAATCTTTGATGGAAACCATAGCAATCTATCGATCTATGTTTTGTCCCAGGAATTTTTTTATCTTTTCGCTGGTCAACTCCGGCAGCTGCCTCATAAACGTTTTCTTCGGCAATATTCATCTATCTTTCCTTCTTCTGTCAATGTGGTAATGTGTACAGTGTGTACCGTGCAGAGAATATATCGTCCTTAAGAAAATTAAATTTCTTCCAAAATAGCACAATTTCTTTAACTTTATCTTGAAGATGTAAAGCTGATCTTAGCATAGTTAATAAAATGAAAAAAGGGTCGTTCAGATGGTTTGGGCATGTTGAGCGAATGAATGAGGAAAGAATGGTAAGAAAATATATAACGCAAGTGTTGCGGCACAAGAAAGAAGGGACGACCGCGAAAGAGGTGGCACGACCAGAATAACCAAATACTGAGCTTGAATGCGAAGATGCATGAATGAGGATGAGGTGAGATTTGTGTGTTAGGACAGAAAAGTGTGGCACTCCATCTTCTCTGCCTACTCCCGCGCGAAACGGCTGATGGAAGTCTTTTACTATCCGTCTAACTATCATCATTCTCCTCTAGTACTATATTTCAAAGGTTTCCAGGTTTTAATTTTTTTATGGTGACATTCTTAGTCTATTAGTGCGATGCTCCACACATAGATGCCTTTATAATTTTGTTGAAAACTTATTTAAGCGCATTTTGCTTTCTTTGGAAAAGTGAACGAAAATGAACCGCCACGCTCGGGTCGGTGACGCTGAATCGGCTTCACTCGACATCAAGCGCTCGGATCGGTAACGCACTGAATCGTGTATACTCGGCTCCAGTCGTCATCAGCTACGTTTACTGTCTGACTATGAGCGCACCGTTTCAATAATTCCGTTTTTATTATTACGTATTTTGATAATAAAATAATATTATAATATAAATGTATGTTTTGCACATAAACAGTTTAGTATTTTAAGTGTACATACTGTGCGTATACAGTTAGTGCTTAGTACTTTATTTAAGAGTAGTTTAATATAATACGCGTATGCTATTGTATATAATCAGTGTAATATTTAAAGTGCATATAATCTGTGCTTCATGTTACTTATAGTGAAAAATTTATTTCGCATGAAGGTAGGTTTTCGCATTTCTTCAACAATATGAAGGACTCGGACACCAATTAGTATAAGTTCACAATGAATTAATAAATTTCTCGTAGAAATAAATAATACGTACAATAGTTTAGTAACAGTTTAGAAGTGAAAACTAAAAGTATTCACTTCTATCGTGTGGTCATAAACACACACCCACTTCTTTTTTTATATATTGATATTTATTTAGCTTTGTCGTAAACGCTTGTTTATCTATGGACGTTATTTTCCTCATTTCTGCTTCACATCTACCATATAAGGAATTACTTATTATTGGTGGTATTAAAAAGTAAGTGAGGAAAGAATATTTGGTCGTCGAACTACCATTTAAAAACTAAATATGCAGGGTGCCAGTAGCGAAAACTTCGGGGGAGTCTTCTTAATACAATTTTGAGTACAAAATATTCTTTACACATTGACAGTTACGGAGATAAGACATCAATGTTTTGATTCTTTCAGCAATTCTGGCAACATGAGAGCAACATATATTGAATATTAAAATTTCATTCGCGTTGATACATGTCAAATAAAATTATTAAAAAAGTGCAAAATTTTTACCGGATTCTTTAAGGTTTTGTATACAAACTACAAACATACATACAGGAAAAATGCGTATCAGTAATGCTGACAGGAATGTTCTAGTAATTTTTAGAAATAATTGCTCAACTTCAGATGCTTCGTCAGCAAATTCCAAAAAAAATAGACTAAGCCAATGACATTTTTAGGTCAAGTGAAATCATAAGAAAAAAGGTTCGCAAGGCTATGTAGAATTATTGATTTTTCAGGTATTGTGCTAGTTTTAAGTTTCAATTTTAGTTTCAATCAGCGTTTATATTTTGATATAATACTGTAATATTATAATGTGATGTAATAATATTCGGATATAATACCTAACCTATGTTTTTTTATTAAAAGCTCTCTCTGGACTGTACCCAGTATTATTCAGAAATCATATAATGTCATAGTTTTGATAAAAAAGATGAAGCTTTGTTTTTGAAATAAAGCATATTTTATTGTTTTAATATAGTTATACCTATATTTACTTCCAAACAGATTACACAACTCATTAGAAACTCGTCCAGGTAGGGGAAGGTTGGTGTGGAAATAGACAGCTGATGTTTGGGGCGTGGAGTGAGGTGATTATTTTATTCTCAGAGTCCTAAAGTGCAGTTAAACAAAATTTTAAACGCATTCAATGTAATATACATTTACAGTGTGTAGATATACTTAAATATAGTAAAAAAAATACATGCGTTTGTAGAACGCAGACATTAAACTTTGTATACATTAAAAATAAATAAATTTATAATTTAACGCTATTTAGTCTTGAATCTAAAAATACAATTTAAGGAAAATAATATGAGAAAGAAGTGCTTCAAAATCAAAGTACCTAACAACAGTAATAATAATTTAATTAAAGAACAAATTTTCTTTTACTAAACCGCAGGAATGTGAGGTTTGTCAATGCTGATTGTGCTCGAGCATATTTTCGACTGTAAATTTCGTAAATGGATGAAATTATCGTAAATGAAAGTACTGCCATCGTTGAATCATTTGACTCGTGGGATATGTCTGAAGGGGGAAGTATTATCACTCCCGGGAGATACAACCCTAGCCAAATCTGCCACTGTTATATACAATAAATTTTCCTCGCCCTTAGAACATAGCAAAAGCAGCTGGCATCACTGGCGAAATAAAAACTTAACAAATAAATGTTTTTTTTTATAAAACATGATGTTTTTAATATATTGTATATCTTGTTGTAGCAAAAACTTCGGAGAAGCCTTCTTTATTCAACTTTGAATACAAAATATTTTTATAATTTGGGAAAAATGCAAAGGATTACGAATGCTGTTAGGAATGTCAACCTTGCACTGAATAATTTTTTCAACTAAACAATTTTAATTGAAAAAAAATAAAGATCATTTATTATCTTTAACATTCTCAATTCAATTCTCAATTTATTTATTCAATAATATATGTACATTACAAACTTAATATTCAATGCATACATATTATGAAGGTATATTATACACGGTGGAAAAAATCAGTGGGCCCTGAAGGGAAACCACTTTAAATCCTTGAGATAGATTATTTTACTTAAAGGAAATATTCTTTTATTTTTAAAAATAAACAAAACTGCATTAAAGGATTTTTTTAAATTCGCTTGCATCACCCGGAAATCGAACCAGCTAAAAATTAAAAAAATAAACACTCGCTATTTTATTCTACTAATCGATAGGATCAATGTTCAGGATAATATCTCTTTAATATTTTTTTTATTTTATCATCAATTCTAATACGAAGGACATGTATTATGTAACATTATTACCTAGCAAGACATTGATACTTGAACTTTTTATATATTTTTTCGAAAAATCTCTGAATGCAGTTTTGTTTCTTTTTAAAAATAAAAGAATGTTTCCTTTAAGTAAAATAATTTATCTTAAGGATTTTAAGTGGTTTCCCTTCAGGGCCCATTGATTTTTTCCATCCTGTACATGTATATATTAAAATAAGAATATTTAATTAATTAACATATAAAATCTGCTCAAAGATGTAAGAGAATCCTAGTTCGGAAAACCCCTTCAGATACATGGAATATATCAATACCCAATACCCACATCGATCATTCGTTATTTTCTTAATCTGTTAATGGAAAAATCACGCACTACATACTGCGTTTTTGAAACAATCGTAATATAATAATATGATAATATATAGGATTATTTGTAAACACTAATAACCTAGCAGGACTATATTTCCGCCTTGATTATGAGTCGAAAATGTTCAAGCAACCATGATCAAATCTATCAAAGAGATGTGCGAAATCAAAGTTTGCATTTTTTACAACCTTTCTGACTTATTCTCCGTAAAACATTGGATTATCATTGCACTAACTTACATAGAATATTATAAATTCATTCCCTTTGATACATACAAGTCAAATAAAATAATAAAAATCTTTTAATTCCAATCGGAGTTTCTACAGGGTTTCTATCATTTTATTTAACTTGTATTGAAAAAAAATAATTTTTCGTAATCGATATAAGTCACTGTAAGGATAGTTCAACGTTTAACAAAAATAAGTCGGAAATATTGAAAAAAATGCAAAGTTTGATGTCGCATAGCTCTGTAATTATTGATATTAGGTCATTGTTGCTTGTAATTTTTGACTCATAATCAAGGAGGAAAATAATCCTGCGAGGGTATTAATGTTTCCCAAATAACCCATTATAATATAGAGTGAGAATGAGTGTCTTTTATCAAGAATTTCACATCATGATAAAAAAGCTCCACGATGCTTCCATAAAGGTCGGTCTAGAGATGAATATCAATATAACCAAAATCATGAATCCATCCAAAAGTAGTCTCACAATGTATAACAAGGCAATTGAAGCTGTTGAAGAATACATGCATATCTTTGACATAAGATCAAATTTGGGAAGGAAAATCGGATAGCAGAAATACCCAGAAGAATCGGACTAGGTCGGGCGGCCTCTGGGAAACTTAATTCTGTCGTCAAAAATAAATATATTCCCACGAATTTATTACTTATTAAGTACTAGCTGTTCGTACCCGGCGTTGCGAGGGTTAAGGATTAAGCTGAAAATAAATTTGAGGAGGGAAACAAAGGTTCCATTGTTTTGATAAGCCTCAAAATAAAACAATGTTACCATTTAATCAAGACTGGGATGGATAGGATGTCTAGGGAGGAAATATGGCATATTTTTTCCATCGGGAATATGTATGCAAAATTTGGGTCCAATCGGTGAAGCGGTGTAGATTTGTACAGAGAATATATCTGTGGGATGGGAATGGGTAAAAGAGGAGGGAGGAAATGTCATCTATGTTAACCGCCGGGTCTTAAAGAATAATTCGAATAATTTAGATTTGCATTGAAAATGTATCAGGGTGAGGGGAAGAGGTAAAAGGGGAGGGAGGAACCTATGTTACCCGCCAGGTCCTAAAGCATAAGTATGCAAAATTTGAGTTGAATCGGAAAAACGGTCTAGATTTGTGTAGAGAACAGACGGACATTGAGTTTTATAGGTATAGATGTATAGTGTTTGATGTCTCCTTATACCACCTGGGGACTTGCCATTTAATCTTATTTTTTATTTGTAATTATTATAATATATTTCTGTGCGTTTACAATATTAATATAAATAAATAAAATTACAATTTGGCAATTCTCTATCAAATTGACCTTTTGAATAAAAGATGGAAAAAGGCAAATAGTTTTCCTTTTTTGTTGTTTGTGGATGGTATTTGAATTTCGACTCTTATTTGGAAGCGGCAGACTTTCGTAATATGAAAACCCATAAACATTGAAGATCACGTGCTGATCAAATATTACTTCATAAGTTACTGCGGGGACACGTGGACTGTCTCAGTCCACTGAGCTGGACGCTCTCCGCTTTCCATACGAGTGGAACAACTTATGCATAGAACACCATACCAAGCAATTTACCCATACAGATTTATTTAACACTGATCTCACTGGATTAAAAAATGCTATAAACTGTATTACACATTTTTTATTTTATTTTCTTTGAGACACTAACAGAATACTTGGTAAAAAATACACACAACAATACATTACTTAATTCAAATGCAACCCAATATCCCAATTTCAAGTGTCTTCGGCCTGCTCTAGCAACATGCGTATTCAATCTAAATATAATAATTTCGTTGTGTCTGTCTTTCTGTCCATAACTTCGTGTAACGTCCGTGATTTCGTTCGAATTCACGGCTAAAAAACGAGATTAAACGACCAGAGATGGGGCTGGAACCCCGGGCCAGCAAACCCGAACCGGCCGCAAGTTAAGAGGCCCCAGTAGGTACACGAATTTCGTATTTGCTCTCGATTTTGCTAAATTTAAGGTAAACTTATTAAATTATTTTGCAAAACCCATAGCTAAACAGACTTTTAATCAATTTTATTATGGTAGATCCATTTATTCTTGAAGCATTTCCTTAAAAAAATATGAACAAATATATTTTTATAACATCAAAAAAATTATAATCCCGAAACACTATTTTAGTTTTCATGCAATGGAGTTATCTTTGGTACACTAATCTCGTATATTTTAAAATAAAGTCCATATATTTTATTTATAAAACGATTGTATAAAGTTTTAAAAAGAAGTGGTGCTATTCAGACATTAATATTTTTCGACAACTTGTTAAATTTATCGTTTTAAAAAAGACAAAAATTAAACGTTCTTTTTCCTAAATTGCAGTATCCATAAAACCATTAAAACATCGATTATTTTGATTAAATATTACATGAGTACTAAGAAAATTTTACTGTCATTAATATAAAAATATTCAAAAAATTATACCTCATACTCAAGAAATTGAATTGATTAAATCGTATAGTCTGTTATGGCTGTGCTGCTAGGGCCGTGCGCGGCGCGCTGGGCGCGGAGAGCCGTGCATTTCACAAAAATAAATCTTACATTTTTAAGGTAGATGACAAGCTCGTCGTAATTAAACATATTTATACTGCGCATAAAATTTTCAAAAACCTACCTTTAACGAACTCTCTTTATAAATTACCAATACATTTATGAAAGCAAAGCAGCTTGAATTTGCACTATTAATTGTAATTAATTAACCCGGTCATTCAAATAAAAATAATAAAAGACAAGAACAAAAGTGCTCAACATATGATTTGACAGTTGGAATTCACCATAGTAAAGAGATAAATTATTCACATAAAAAAGTAGTGCAAGCTACTATTGAATTAGTAAAAATATCGTTTCTACAAGTGACGTGCGCGCAGTTCTCACCTCACATTAGACCTTACGAAGAAAAATGCTATTCTGTGAAAAATTTTCTTAACTACTACAAAAAACTCGAAGCAAATAATATTATACGTTTTCATTAACAAAATATACAGTTCAGGACGAGTTTTTTCTCGATTTGATTGGATGTATGAAATAAACTTAATACGCGTGAGATAGAATAAGCATTGACATGAAGTTATATACAGAAACGTTGGAAATAAAAAATCTAGCTGCAGCCACGAATTACGGCTAGACTTTAATGAAATTTTTCTTAAAATAAGGATTTATTTAATAAATATTTGTTTTCCAGAATCTTTATTAATGCACAGCTTTTTTGCTTGTATGCGCTGCACGCCACTGGTGTATAATGACCAAAATAAAATTGGTAAAAAATATTATTGTTGCAGAGTAACACGAACATAGTAAATTTGAGGACGAGTGTTGCAGTTATGTATAAAATAATTATCTTGGGTTTATCTCTAAATAAGTTAAAATTAAAAAAAGATTTTAAAAAGCAGGTAAACATTGCATTTTTCATTAGTCAGAAGTACACTAAGTACGCCTTACTTATTTCAAACCCACAATACAGTACATAATTATGTACATACATCAACAGGATGAAATAAACATTACTATAACAATACTATCGCAACATTCCTCCAATCTTTACCGATACACTATTTCTTTACAGAATATATTGCACAATAATATCGAGCGCTCTGAATTACTTACTCTCTGCGATAAGGTTTAATAGGTACTCCTGATCGTCATTCAAGGCACACTTCTCTCTTCCACATAAATAATACAAAACTAATACTGCTGCGAATTAGCCCATAAATTGGCCCATTAACCGTTATAAAATTGTGTAAATAACCTGAATATACTTTACGACGATATTGCTTATTTCAAAATTAAAACTTTGCTTAATTAGTTTTTTATCCACCTCTTAAATCTACACACACCAAAATTCATTCACTACACATTCACCATCCACGCGGTCTATATATACTTACTTAACGATATGCTACGTTTATATAAATTACTAGCTTACATATTTTTAGTAATATATTATATTTTTAGAAATATTTTATCAATCAATTAACCGTAAAATATAGACATATGTTGTCCCGTATTTATTTCAATGTCTCTTACCGTTAAGGCAGCGTTCGTAAAAAACGCATCGCTCGACCATTTATTTTATCGTCGACTTTAGTTGTAAAATAGGTCCACCACGAAAATCCCTTTCATTTAAACGGAATAATAAGTAGCCTATGTCCACGCTGAAAGTCCATTCTAAATATTGGTGGAAGAATTTTTGAAATCGGATTAGCAGTTTTGGAGATTACCTCCTGCATCCAGACTTACAAACTTTATCTCTTTATTATTAGTAGAGATTAAGTTTTGAAATATTTCTTCGGCATTGTGTGGTACATGATTTTGCGATTTTGTTGAGTGTTTAGAATCTGTATGTATGTACTGCATCAATAAATATAAAATAAATAAATATTTTTATAATGGTTTGATTTATCTCTGATATAATCCATCCACGTTATTACGCACGAATAATTTAAAATATGCACTTTCGTCGGGCAACTGCGTCAACTGCTGACACATCAAAACCACAGATTAATTTCACAAATCTTGTATATATAACGAATTATAAAATGTCAAACATAAACAAATATAAATGTTAAGGAATGATGAACGAGATATTTTTTAACAAACGGAAATTTTCGGAAAACGCCTTCGCTAGGTTAAGGGCGCATTGACAAATGACGAGGGGATTTCGTTTGTTTTCTAGGGCATTTAAACATATTACACTTTTGCATATTAAGGCAGATTTCGCAAATGGTCATATTCTACATTTTCATCTGTTCATTAAGCTACTTTTTCAAGAATTTGTGAAAGAGTATATTCAATAATAATAATAATAATAATAATAAAAATAGGTCTTTATTTCAGCTTGTTGAGAATGGATTCTCACCTCGCCATATAGATATATATACATATAAGTAAAAGTAGAAAACCAACAACAGACATAGAATAAGAAATAAAAACATGTCGAAATTAAAAATAGAAAGTAGAAAATAATAATAAAAATAGATAAATACATAAAAAATAATGGAGAACAGTCACTGTTGCATAATTAGTGTTTTTTTATATTTTTTAATTTTATTTTTTAATAAAAATAGAGATGTGAACACGGAATACGTGTCACATCAATATTCTTACTATTCTCAAACTAAGCTAAACGCCTGTGCCATGAAAATAGGACTAACTTGCTAGTCTGGAGTGAGGTTCGATCACGACCGCGACCTTTGGATCACGAGGCCAGTGTCCTAACCACAAGACCAACAAGCTACTTGTCCATCCAAGTGTCCATCTTTTATGCATTGGGGAGTCAAGTCAATGATTTTGGTACATTTATCGAATCATTAATTTATTTAAAGCTCTCGTATATATATTTTTAAATATGATCTGTGTTCATTATGTCATTGGATCTCATGTCTCGTGGTTCTTTTTTGCGTGGGCCATTTATCGTCGAACCTAATGTCCGTGAACCTTTTTTCACGGAACCGCATTTTGATGGATAATCCCAGAACCGTCAAAATCAAATCCCGAAACACCCTGATTACAATTTTCGCTCGAGATTGTACACACGTATCGACAAATCGTAATCCTTGTTTGTCAACATTGTTATTTGTCCGATTTGACGCCGAGTTTGTTCAATCTTTTTCCGCCGAACGCCGTTGTGTTGACACTGCAGAACGTGTCAAACATTCGGTAGGTACCGAGTACACATTGCGCTGTCGCACATTTACGTGGGAGCTCTGACGTCACCCGCCCCGCGTGCGGAGACCGCGGTTTGGGTGGGATTTACCCACGCGATCGGCCTTATCGAACATAGCAGGATCATTTTTTAATACCGAGCTGAAAATAATTTTACGTTGAAGAATTTCTGGAGGATAAATTCGGTAGATTTTTCAAATCTATTTTATCCTCGTCATTTAATTGTGGGAGATATTTAACTATTTTTACTGTATTTTGTCCTTACCAAGCAATTATGTCTCCCTGTTGAGTGACAGATGAAAACATAAAAAAATAAATAAGAATTGATTATTTTGTTCTAATTTGTCAAAAATCATTAGCAAATCAAGAGACGTGAGGGCTTCTCAGAAACTGATTTCGAAATAAGGAAATTATATTGTTTAAAATAGCGTTCCTAGGATTTTGGTTTTGATTTTGATTATTATCATTTTAATTAAGAAAAATTATAAATGTCCCTCAAAAACGAAGTTATTTGTATAGAAAAGTATGTATGGAAGTCTTTTTAGGATTTTACTGGGTTTACAATCTGTCATTGGCTGACTTAAGTGTTCACTTTATACAATGTAACGTTCACGACTCCACCCATGATCGACCACTTATTTTTTCTCTTTTTCTCTTTTCTCTTTTTCTCAGTCATCTCTCCACGCCTCTTCTAAAGTTCTCAAATCTTCTCTGCTTTGAGCTTTTCTAATCCACCCACACCCGCAACAGGTATAATATCATCGGCCCACCTTTCCTGAGGCCGGAATCTTCCTCTTTTCATGTCCCACGGTCTCCACTGCAGAACTGTGGGCGCTCATCTGTCTATTCTCTGGCAATATGACCTGCTATTTTCCATTTTAATTCGTCAATATGATCTATCATATCAACAATTTTTTTCCGGCATCTGATTTCCTCATTTCTGATTCAATCTCTCAGAGTAAGGTTTTTATCATTTTATTCGACTTGTATTAAAGTGAATGAATTTTTCATATTCTGTATAAATAACTGTAATGATACTTCACCTTTTTGTATAAAATAAGTCAGAAATATTTTTAAAAAATGCAAACTTTGATATTGCACATCTCCATAACTATTGATCTGGTCAATGTTGCTTGAACATTTTCGACTCATTATCAAGGCGAAAATCCATTTGTTAAGTACTGTGGACTAGCTCTGTTACATCCTGTATATGAACTAAATGAACTAACGTAAATTAATTTGTACATGAATTCTGGTTCCTGTTTAAAAATATTACCACGAACTTATAAATTTCGAAACAATTATGAAAAGGTCAAACTGAATACCTCTAAAAAGTTTAATTTCTTAGTAAATAAGTCGCGCTTTATTACGAGAAAACAGTTTGGATTTTTTTTTTAAAAAAACTTCTATTATAAAAAAAAAGTTAAGTGTGCAAGAATAACTACAATTTAAACGTGTCTTAATGATACGCGAGGCGGACATACTTACCCGTGTCCCAATACCCTCGACTAAAAAGGGGGTATAGTTCATCTCTGTATAATTTTATATTCTGTAAATAACACGTAAATGGGTCATTCTCTTTTTTATTGTCTTGTTTGGTACAAAATCCCAATAATATTAAACAACTCTGTCACAACATTAATGTATTTTTTATTATGTATTAATTACAATTAAAACTTCATTTCTTTAGAGTTTCTAAAATTTTTAAGATCGTTATATTAATATTAATATTCATTAAACAAATTAAAAATTAACATTTTAAAAATGAGGGTAAACACAATACTGTTTTATTCCACTATATATTTATTTTGAATTGTTAGAACGTTGTGTTTACCCTCATTTTTTTAAATATTAAAAATGAATTTCCACAATGTTACAAACAAAAAACTTGAACATTTAAAAATTAACATTTTTAAATACCACTTTGTCACGAAAATGGACAGGGACAATTTAACTATATCAAAAAAGATAACGACTCAAATGCAGTTTTATAAAAAAAATATATAAAACAGGATATTTTTATTGAATTAATACAAAATCAAAAGGAGTTCATTCGTGCACATTACTTTTTAACGTGAATTTTATCGTAGGTCTTAAGGATAAATATGTTAAAAATCACAATCAGACGACTCTTTATATTTTATACTAGTATTTCGGTATTGAGATGATTATATATTATTGTAAGACGAGCGGCTTGAAAATTCTTCCGTTGATAACGTTAATGAAATTCCTCTACAGGCAATATATATCTCGAGCATGTACGGGAAAATTCTTTAGTTCGACAAAACGAAGAAAATTGCACGTATTGGAAAATTGTATACTTTAGAAGAAGGAACATAATGGATGGAGTACATACCTATCGTACAAAATATTCGAAAAATTTCAAAATCCACCGGTGTTATATGACACCATCTTTCTCTATAGGTACATCTTTCTTTTTATCAATACATTTATTTTTTCTTTTACTTTATCTAATGGTGAAAACGGTTTATTGTTAATATATTTATAAATTATATATACTTTTTCTTATCTTCGTAGTCGTATTGTAACATGTTGTGTCCAGGAAGGAATGAATTTAAACACTGGAAATAAATTAGCGATTTGCTAATTAATTATTCAGTGTACAAGATCACTTAACATTCGTAATATATTACTCGTGTATGAACTCGTTATTATCGCTGGGCAACACGTATTTATCTCTAGTAGAATATTCAATTCTTGCACATAGAAATCGCTCTGATTACTTTCGCCAGTTAGGTACTTCGCTCGATTATTTCGCCTTATTTATCGCTTCGCTTATCTCACGATTGGCCACCTGAGCGTCGTTTCTCGGCTCGCGGTCGACTTCGCACCGAACAAACTGTCCAATGCGACAACTTAACTGTGTGCCGCGGCGTAGTTCCGTATTTGTACCCTTTCTTCTGGTATTTTCGTACTTTCTAGATTATTCTAGTATTTAGGAGAAAATCCTCGTTGCTTCTTGGTTATTCCAGTTAAGTTGTAGATCATTCTAGATTGTTAAGGGCCGTTTTCGATCCTTCGAACTATCGAATTCGTTTTAACATGTCACAACACTAGCTGTGACGTATTAAATATAAATAATATTTAATTTATGATAGAATAATGAATGAAAAATTAAGGTAGAATAATAATAATAGAGCTAATTTTAGCATAGTGGATTAAATCAAAAAAGGGTCGCTAGGTTGGTTTGGGCATATTGAGCGAATGGATGAAGAAAGAATTGTGATAAAGACATAATATAACGAAAGTGTCGATGAAGCCAGAGAGAAAGGGCGGCCGCGGAAGGCGTGGCGTTATCAGATTAACCAGATACTGAAAGAAGGTCCATTTGGAAGCCTCGTCAACAATCATCCAGTTCGATGCGAAGATGTATGAATATGGATGAAGCGAGAGTTGTGTTTCGGGACAGAAGGGTGTGGTGCTCCATTTTCTCTGCATACCCCGCGGAAAAAACGACGTAATGGCAAGTAAGAAATAAATTATCTAATAATAAGATAGGTATCTTATCACACACATCAAAACAACACCACGAATAATAATACAACGTGACTTTAATTTATTTTTAAAATAATCGAAAACTTCCATTACGTATAAAGATTTTTATAATTTTTCGACAGTAGTGTGTAGATTCGTTTTACAACTAAATGAATGAAAGTTAACTATAATCAAGTCGCAACTTATTACCTAAGACTTATAATTATGCCACGGAGAGCTTTGATGCGCAATATATGCAGTATTTTCTGCAATTAGTCTCTCCCGCTCATGTGCAATTCCTTCTCCTTCTTGCGGTGAAACTATTACCCATATTAAATAAAAGCATGTCTCCAAAAAAAATAAATTATTCAGTTGTTTCGTGATATGGTGTGATTAGAAAAAACTTACGCTGGTCCATATGAGCTCCGAAGGCAGCTTCGGCGAAGTTGGCCCCCTTGTCGAAGGGGTTGATCCTCGGTGAGGAGTCCGTGTAGGACGGCGCTGGGCTCCGTGCGGGCGGGGGCGCCAGCACGGGCACCACGCCCCCGCCGCTGTCGTAGGGGACGTCCCCGTCGCGGGGCCTGGAAATAGTCACACAATCAGGGACACGCGTTTTCGTACTCTTTTATTTTTTATGTGCCACGGCAGGCCACGTGGCCCATTTACCGCAGCGAAACACACCACGAAGATATCCAAGTACAGTGGACTCTCAATTTTCTTATAGAAATTAACGACCCCAGATCCGAATTTTGCCTTTCTTTTCTTTGGAATGCATCGCAAATATATTTTAATTGCGTAGGTACTAAGCATTATAGCTAGACCGCATTCAAAAGAATATGCGCAAAAATATGTGTTGCAAAAAATTGAACACAAACGAAGTTTTTCTAGTAAGTAAGTAACTTTTTAAAACCAAAAAAATATATTTATTTATTTGGAATATCATATTGAGGCATGTAATACAGTCTTGCCAGGCAACTTTCCCCCGCTTTCTTCTTACCAGACAAAGCTAGGGAATGGTCTCTTGATTGCGGTCGACCTATAGGTACCCATATTTCATTAATGTTTTATCGTTATAAAAGGAATTTAGTCATGCCGCAAATATACTGTAGGCCTACATAAATACATACGCAAATAAAAAATTTCACCGGAAATTTATCTTTTGGATGAAACGACCATGATTGTTGGTATTTTTTAAAATTTTATAAATGTTAGGCTATTGTACTTTTCTAATAACACTTTGCCTGTCGCTGCGAAGAGTAGTAAGCTAAAATTCAGGATGGTGGCAGACCTTGAAGATGGGGTTACCTTTGGTAAAATAATAAATATCTGAGATGGTCAAGGAATTATTTCTTTAAAAAATTGGTGATTTCACAAGGTATAAAAAATATCCTTAAATGATATCCATGGAATGAAAAACGGTTTAGTAGTAAATTGAGAAGCAGCCAGCAACCACCAGATTTTATAGTATCAAATTTGAAATATTTTCTGTAGATGTGCACTATAGCAGGTAAGAACGTTTGGATATTATTACATTAGAGGGCGGGGGATTTTGTAAGATAACAGGTAATACAGGTACAAAAAAATGTATAAGTAAAACATGAAAAGTATAAGGTATCGAGTATTGATAAATAAGCCCGAATAAAATACATAATATTCAGATTACTATAACGTAAATTTCATGACTATTTATAGAGCTGCAAAGCGTCTGGAGGGAGAAATGGCCTGCTAAAAGCGTCTGGCAATGATTACTATGAGGTTTAAAAAATCAGGTTTGTTATTTTTACGTTTTATTTACTCTTTTTTTGTAGTTGTATCTGTAGTTGTTATCTGCCAAAATCCCCCGAACACAAATATCATATTATCCAAACCTTCTTATCCACTATAGTTAGTGCACATCTACAGAAAACATTTCAGGTTTGATACTATAACGCAAGTCTAGCGGTCGTTGGCTCTTAGTCTACAATAGTGATGATTAAACCGGTTATTTTCGGTACAGTTATTAGGGATTTGTTGCCAACCATCCACGCAATCAGATACAAATCTCAAATAACGGTTAGTGTGTCGCCGGTTAAAATACGAGTGACCCGGCGCAGTTTGGCGAAATACAGAAGAGAGAAACAGAAGTGCATCCAGTAGTCGATAATAAAAACGATGTGCAGGCATTTTGCCTTCACGCACGCATTACATTAGTGGCTTACTTAATTATGCAAATTAATTAGTTTTTAGAGTCCTAATTAATGTTGGCGTGGCAAAAAAATATCGTTATTATGAAATAATACAACGGGGGAAATATTTGTCATTTATTTTTGTGTCGTGCGTGACAGCGAGGCCAACTGACACTTGCACAATACGTGTTTATTAAATTATATTACACTCGTATAGAAATTTAATAACTTCTTCAATAAAATAACTTTGCGACAACATTATCATCTATATAAATAAAAATGTAAATGTTCGTTTGTACAAAATCGCTAACCTCTGAAAGTTCTTCACCGATTGCTTTAAAATTTTGGCACAACGTTGCATTCGAATACGAGGATGTTTCTGATGATCTGAAGATGATGCAGTAAGCATCGAAAACGTTTTAATTTTTTAATTAAAGTGTCGTTGTGTGAAGTAAATAACGCTGTTTTATTCATATTTAATTGCAATGAACTGTCACAAAGTTAATCAAAAAATTTCAAAATATTTAAAATTATTATTTGTAGTATACCTAGACATAAACAAAAACAAAAATAATAAATATTTGGGAACTAATGTGAAAATAATTTAAAAAGTTAACTATTTGTAAAAAAGAATTGGCTATTTACAATTCTTTATCTACTGTTAACAAATTTTCTAATTTCTAGTTTATCTAACTGTAATCCTATGTTATTTATATTAAACGAAAAAATGGTTTGTTTACAAAAGTTGATTTGAAAATTCTGAATAGTTATTGCTATTTGAATAACTAAAGTGCTCATTAATTTCATCATCCTCAGTCGATTTCAAAATTTCTGCAGGTTTACCTATATAAAAATCAATGTTATCATTACAAATTAATTTATAAATCTCTTTTTTTTTAATATTAACCTTACCCTTGTTATTGAATATATTTAATTAATAATTTAAATTTATTATTAGTATAAAAATCTGGTTGCACAGAGTTTGGGATGTTTTTAATTATTGAATTTAAAATATGATAAAATTAGAAATACGATTTTTCTCCAATGCTTTTTATTGATATTGGTGGGCAAACTAAATATTTGAGAAAAAAATGCTGTTTATTTAACTTTTTATCCAATATATCCATTTATTATTTAATGTATTTCACTTGTATTGGGGTAAATAAATTTTTAATATTCATTATAACTTACTTTAATAAGAGACCAACACTTTACAGAAAATAAGTCGAAATTAATAAAAAAACTTGCTAACTTTGAAGTCGCTTATCTCCATTAATGATATTAAAAGATTATTTCATTAGATTCAAAAATTAAGCAGACATCAACCTGTAAAGTATTGTGTACCGTTGCAGCCTTCAGATGACCTTATAGACTCCCGTCGTTCTTTTTACCAAAATTTTACCGAACTTTTCTTAATAATTGACATTGTAAATATTTCATCACAATCTTTAATCAACTTGATCCGCAACCTTATTTCACTAAACGGGCGGCTAATCAAAAAATTTATAAATTCGTAACTACTTTAATATTAGTCGTAGAAAAAAATTAAAAAAAAAACACACTTTTACACACACACAAGCAGAACATGCCTGATTCGAGTGCCTGAAGGGTTTTTTTAATCAAATATTTTAAATACATCTTGTCCGTAAGTTCTTCCATAATTTTTCTACGTTAATAATGAGTCGTTACTCCTATTTTTGTTTTCAGATTTATGTGGCTCGTAAACTATTTTATTTATTTATTTATTTATTATTCGTGGAAGACCAACAGCACAACAAAGAAGCATAGAAAACATTGATATAATATAGATGGCCAATTACAGGTCTCCACATTTACTATTATGAAAGAATTCACGTGGTTCGGATAATTCAATATCCTCGTCTTATATATCCAATTTTCTATGAATCAAATGCTTAGCTTAGACGAAAGCCTTCGCAAACAAGGAAAATTCTCATAAAAAGCCTCCGGAGAAAATTCGTTTCGGAGATTGTTCTCGAAGTGTTTCTCGCTTCGTAAATTGAATAAACTGCCGAAAAAAAATCTAATCGTGTACGCAAAAAAAAAGTTAAATAGAGGGACGTATTTTGAAAGCTTTTCAAAAATCACCTTACGGAGATTTTACATTTCATACTTAAATAGGTTATTCTTTGTTGATATACGCAAAACCACTTTTTTGGCGTTTTTGAGTTTGTCGAATTGAGTTGAGGAAGTTTGTAAAACTTTTGTTTAGAAATCAAATACTTTTTTTAAATTTACTTGAGATTAGAAGAGATAGAGAGAGAAGATAACTCTGACGATTAGGGGCGAGGGGAGGGTGCGGCGAAAATGGCCGACTTTAGCGCCGTCGGTGCGTATTCACGGTTTGATTCAAGGCCAATTGTCTGAAATTTCATACTTTTCTTATCACTACTTATTATTCGCAGTCAGAGAATTCATTTCGTCTATAACTGTAGAAACTATAACTAACAATACGATTTTATACTACCGATGCGGGGTATCTTGCTAAGGTAGTGTTAAAAATGTCAACCAGGCGACGAATGAGCAGGACCGATATGGGAGCCTTTGCTCATAAAACGGTCCTGGGTAAGCAGTGGGTACCATTCATTGTCTATTATTTGCACTTAAAGAATTCATTCTATCTCTAACAATATCGAATCAAAATAAATCTATGCTCTATGGTCTTTTAACTGGTTACAAAATAACCGTTATTTGACATTTGTATCTGATTGTATAGATGATTGATAACTGTTTTTTTATAATTTTTCGACTCTTCATATTTAAAAAAATATAGGCTTACTGGCAAATTATTTTTAAAAACTGCTCATGTATTAAAAAAACTCGTAAATCGGGCAAAAATGTTATTTTTTCCAAAGGCATATATAGAAATCTTAGTTTTATTTTGAACTGTGATCATAATAGCGGGCTATTCAGGATTTCAGAACAAAAATTAGAATCTAGGAATATGTTATTTACACTCGAAAAACTGGTTTAAGATGTCGATTTTCACGAAATTCATTAAAGGTCATACTTTGGTCATAAGTTGGAATCAGATCTTCAAGGGATGAAAAAAGGTAATGGGACACCTGTATACGTATATCGATTTCAAGAGGTGCAGTAAATGGAATTTTACCTGTTGTCTGCCATATCGCTTTTCTGTACTTCCTGTACGTCTAATCTTGTACTTCAGGACGATAATCTTTCACACGAGTACCTGTCACGTAAGAGATTGGAACAGGACTTATCTACAGGGTAGTTACCAAGCCAACGCGTTTCGACCTTTTCACCCAGCAAAGTGGGCGAAAAAATCGTTACAATGGGCATGATGACTGTATTAAAGAATTAAATAATAAGTGATTTTAGAGAAGAAAATATTGTGAAAGGATGAAAAAAAATGATCCAGTTTTAACGTACACATTGAGATTAATAATTCGATAAAATAAAAGTACAAAATTGTACAATCCGCCATTTTAGCTGAAACGCCGGTCAGAGCGAATGACGTCACGCCTCTGTACCCATCACCGTGTCTTTGAAATGTCATAGACACAATGCAATGTTTACCAAGGCTTGACGTCTCGTAGACGAAATGACAGCTGCGGGCGTTTTTGCGCGAAGTTAAAAATAGGTAGACGAAATGCAATTATTTGCGTAAATACTTAGTTTATTACTGAAATAATGTTATTTTCGGTAATATTAGACGTGTATCTACATTATAGAAGACTATTTTAAAATTTGTCATCATGCCTATTGAATAGGCTTGTTCATGACTACAATTGCAATTGCATTTAGTCATATACGGGAATTGGGATTTACGCCCTTGAGGTGAGTATTCTCGACGGCGCTATATAAATTATCCAAATATGTATATATTATTTTTATTATTAAGAGTATTATTACCATTCTGGTGAAAACGTCTCCATTAACCCCACTGCATAAAATAAACAAATGGAAGTCTTTATAGGGTGGCTTTACGGGGCTTACGACATAGCATATATAGATTTCACGAGAAGGACTGAATGAATGAATGAAATAAATTGATTTAGAACAAATATACAACTTTTGATACTGTGTGGATATATATCACTTAAGTCAGCTCATACAGGTCAAAGGCCCTGGGCCATCTTATAAATAATTCCATACACGTTTCTCATACAAATAGCTTCGTCTCTGTGAGTCTTCCATAATTTATCTTAATTAATGAAAAAAACTTTGATACCTCTACGTGAGTTTAATAATATTTTTATTATATTATAACTAGATGCTAAAAAGAATTACGCACTCCTGTCACTTGCCACAACACTACCGAAAAATTTAGAACGGCCTAGGATGATCTGCCATCTTCGAAAAATATCTGAAACATTTTAGAAACACCTAGAAAAGTCTAGAAGCGACGAGAATCTTCGAGTAGCTGAGTTTTACAAATTAATTTTAAAAAATAAATAAGTTTTAATAGAGCTTGAGCTCTTTTAAAATTTATTTATTTTTCAACAAATATTTATCATAATTTCGTATTTTTTTCACCTTCGCGTTTTCGGTAACGTCAAAGACACCTGCCAATTTTTAACAACGTTTTATTCATCAGTAGAAATCATAAACGAAACTCGGTTGGGGGAGAACCTTTAATTACCGACTCCCCAAATCGGTCAAAAGGTCAAAGTTCACGAGGTCGTATTAGCCGTGCGGATTGGTCGTCTCGAGACCGCTACGTGAGCGTAAAAATACGTTTTGCTCTTTAATGTTGAAAATAATTTTAAAACAAATTCAAAGTCAGCCGTGCCTCGATAAATACCAACCCCGACAATCGTCAATCAATAAGCCGGAGACAAACTCAGCAAACTTAACGGTAATTTCGTCAAACTTTCCGTGAATGGCAAACAAGATAAGAGGAAACTGTCGATAAAAAAAAACTGACAAACTTTTTATAAAACACATTGATTATTTTTAATATTGATCAGTTTTTTCGTCAGAACAGACACAAAATTACTGTTCCATAAATTAAATGGTGAATGCATTAAATAACGAGTTGGTCAAACTAACTAACTAACGAACCAACCATCACGCCGTTTCCCCGCAGGGGTAGGCAGAGAGGATTGAACGCCACACTCTTCTATCCTGGCACACCACTTTTGCTTCGGCCACATTCATACATCTTCTCATACAAGTTCTACGGTTGTGAAATATTTTACAACGTCAATCAATTCAAATGGTTAATTTTTTATTTAGGTGTTACTTTTAATATTAGGTCCTTACATATGAAATTGGCGTTTTGCCGTACTGGCAAATTTGATTTCAAATATCTTCTCTTTGGTTAGGAATTCCAAATCCAAATTTATACAGCTATTTACTCATGTATTTGTGTTTTGAAAATTATAATTCATTTGTTTTTTCCTCAATTGTTTTTTTCTTTGCGTCACTCAGTTTACAAAATGAAAAACTTAAAATATCGCGTTATTTACGAGTACGAGTTCCACCGTGGCACCAGTGCTGCAGAAACGGCTCGAAGGATTAATGATGTGTATGGCGACGGTGCCGTAAAAGAAAACACAGTGCGTTTTTGGTTCCAACGTTTTCGTTCTGGAAATTTCGACCTGCAGAACAAGCCCCGTGGACGGCCGGAGACCAAAGTTGATAATGAAGACTTGAAGGCTATTGTGGAAGCGGATCCATCGCAAACCACATCCGAGTTAGCTGCAGGCTGCGGTGTTAGTGATAAAACTGTTTTAATCCACTTGAAGCAAATTGGTAAGGTGAAAAAGCTTGAAAGGTGGGTACCTCACGAATTTAGTGAAGCAAATCAACAAACGCGCGTTGACTGCTGCGTTGCATTACTCAACCGGCACAATAATGAAGGGATTTTAAATCGAATCATTACCTGTGATGAAAAGTGGATCCTGTACGATAATCGGAAGCGCTCATCGCAATGGCTGAACCCTGCCGAACCAGCCAAACCATGCCTCAAGCGAAAATTGACTCCAAAAAAGTTACTTGTGAGCGTTTGGTGGACTAGTGCTGGTGTCGTTCACTACAGCTTTCTTAAATCTGGCCAGACGATTACGGCAGATGTCTATTGTCAGCAACTGCAAACCATGATGGAAAAGCTAGCTGCTAAACAACCGAGGCTGGTTAATCGCTCTAGGCCACTGCTGCTTCATGATAACGCTAGACCACACACTGCACAACAGACTGCTACCAAATTAGAGGAGCTTCAATTGGAATGTCTAAGACATCCACCGTACTCTCCGGACCTTGCCCCAACAGATTACCATTTTTTTCGAAATTTGGATAACTTCTTGCAAAGGAAAAATTCAACTCCGATGGGGCAGTCCAAACCGCCTTCAAAGATTTTATTGATTCCCGTCCGAATGTTTTTTTAGTAAAGGGATCGATGAACTACCTATGAGATGGCAAAAGTGCATAGATAGCAATGGTACATACTTTGATTAAATAAATATATTATAATAATAAAAAATCGGCATTATGTTCCTCCCATACTAAACGCCAATTTCATATGTAAGGACCTAATATTACAACACTTGAGATGACTTTTCGGAATTCTATAACCATCTTTTAGAGACAGTCCACATATTTAAAATGGAAAAAACGAAAAAAAATGGAAATTTTACCTCTTAGTATCTAATATTAGTTCCTCAACGCCAAATCTAATATAATATATTATTAAATGAAGGATTGGTGAATAAATTCAAATGGTTGCATTTTTTATGCAGATGACATTTCAAAATTCGCAAACCATCTTTAGGAGATAGGCCAAATTTAAAAAAAATATGGCATGGAATTTTTAACTGTAAGTAATAGAGACTTCAGGTTAGAAGATTTAGAAATACGAAAAATCAAAATTTTTCTCAAAAATAAATCTAATTTATTATTAAATATATTCTTGTCTATAAAAATATTAATGTCTCCCTGATAATCTACATTCGACAATGAACAAACGCTCCCGTGCTCCCATTAGGTTTATTTATACGGGCGACCGTCGCCGTCGTACAATTAATAAATACGATTTTTTTTTCAAATGAACGTCTCATTTATATTTTCACGTCTTATGAGACCATAAAAACATTTATTATTAAAGATGAAAGTCTAGCAAAAACTTCATTAAGAAAATTTCAAAGGGACAAAAAATACTTAAAGCTCACAGAGACCACCCATTGGTTTATGCCTTTTTACCCAGATAAAAGATTTTATGAATTAGAAGCCTGAAGGCAAAAATGTAACAAGCTTTGTAAATGAAAGTTTACTTCGCTTTGTGTAATGGATTTGAAATATTTCACAACGGCATTCTTTGGTTATCCAAAAATATAAATTTCAATTACTACACAGAGGCTAAAGAAGTTTTACATCAAAAAACGCATTAAGTTTACCCCTATAGCAGCATTTACAAGTCGTACTGATAAGACATTTGATACAAGATGTGTAGGTAATACTCCTTCATCAATAATAGATCGATTTGGATGTCTTCGATTCACCAGTTTCTGATTTTAAGGCGGCACATTCACTGCAAATGCATATTTCGGCGTTTTTTGCGAAAATGTGGGTTTTTATTATTCATTTATATCAGAATTTATATAATGGACTGCATTTTTTTTAAAGCGATAACTTAGATAGAACCTTTCTTTTTATATAAAAGTAATAAACTGGACATTATTTACAATAATTAAGAAAATATAAGCCTTTAATGACAGGCCGCGGCCAAAAAAATCGTTTTTAGTGTTCTAGGGAAAACAGAGATTTAATTTATATTTGTATGTACGCATACTATGTTTTTTTATATTTCTAAAGCTTCCTTAATTATCTAGAATCCGTACTAACAAAATTAAGAAATATTCAATATTAATAAAGTTATAATGTTTTAAATTTGCAAGAAATTTTTACGTTTTTTGATGATTTTCAAATCCTTTTTTTTCATGTAAAAAGATGATTTTAAACGATATATTGTATTTATATCCGCACTTTGAGTCTGCATTCACTATTAAATAAGTAAATATTTTGACAGATGAAGTAGTTCTGCGGGGACGCTTAACGCCGACGAAATCGAAGAATATATGAACATCTCTTTATATCAAAACCTTACTGTTTTAGCAACGTATACCATAAATATATGACGAAAGTGTAAGTTTTATTCGACTTACGTTCAGGTGACATCTCGCGCACTGCTTGAAAGCGCATGATATATCGACGTATTTGACAGATTCGCATGTTTGTGAAACGGACATCACTTAGGTCATGATACCAGCATTATAATATTGGAAAACTTATCCTTACTAATATATAAAGAGGTAAAGTTTGTAAGTTTGGATGTAGGAGGTAATCTCCGAAACTACTCATCTGATTTCAAAAATTCTTTCACCAATATTTAGAATGAATGTTCAGAGTGGACATAGGCTTTTTGTGGTGACCCATTTTACAACTAAAGTCGACGAAAAAATAGTTGAGCGATGCGTTTTTTAAGAATGCTGCCTTAACAGTGAAAGATATTTAAATACTTTCTATATAGAAGTTGTAAAACTCTATAAAAAAAGTCAGCGACGACATATATGTATTTGTTAAGGTTAATACACAAATTGATAAAATATGACTATAAGTTACTAAATATCTGCGCGTGCAAAGCCGCGCGGACACAGCCAGTATGTATATAATTCCCCTGTATAATATTATGTACATATAATATACATGTGTGTATCATATTATCGAAGCTAGATCCGATTTCCTCCCTACTCTCTTATTCCCTCTAAACTCTACGTATTACTCCTCATGTTACTGTGTTATATTAAATAATCTTTCTATAATGTATGGAAACTTATAAGAAGGTCAATGTTTCATTTTACTGTTAGCTTTCCCCAGAAAATAAAAATAACATGAACACTAGCGATTAGCCCATTTTATCGAATGTAAACATCCATAAAACTTATGTAATATGTGCAATA
>JADDOH010017114.1:0-50862 GCA_016648135.1 Agrypnia vestita | reverse complement strand
TGACATAAATCAGCACTGTTCTGAAAGATTTGAACAAACTCAAAATATTCTGAATTGTAAATACTGGTAAAAAAAGGAATTTAACAAAAATTGGAAATAATATTTCCTGGCGTATCCTAGTGTAATGCAAGTATTCGGATGAATTTCATTACACATAATAAAAAGTATATTGCCTTCAAAAGTCCGTAAAATCAATTGTAGATTTTCTCATTAGCGACATCTGTGGGGATTTAGGGGAATGAAAATGGCTTTGTACAGGCCGCATGGAAAAGGCGCTTACAACTCATATATGAAAGCTTCACGCAATTTGAACATATATACAACTTCCAAAAAAATGAATAAGCATGGTATATTCTATCATGGGTGGAAATGGCGAATGTTACAATTGTGTAAAGTGATCACTTAAGCCTACCAAAAGACAGGTCATAAGTCCTGTTACACCCAAAATGACTTCTATACCTACTTTCCCATAATTAATACAGTTTCGTCTCTGTGAGATATCTATAATATACACTAATTGATTAATAATGTCTCTGTGACATAAATCCAGCACTGTTCTGAAAGATTTGAACAAACTCAAAATATTATTAATTTTCAATCGTATTATAGTGAATATATTAAATAATTCGGAAGAACATCATACATATAATACATTAAAAAGAATATTGCTTAATACTCCACTTTAAAAATATAGAGGCATCATTACCAGATGCAATATCTATGTGTTACAGCATACATATGTCTTTATCATAGTCCCTTCAAATATATGTTGGAACATATATAAAACATTCAAAATTTGATAATGTGTGGATGTTCTTATGATGGAACTGGTTAACGTGGCAAGCAAAGCCCACGGCCATTATAAAAAATATTTCCATACACGTTTCTCACATGAATAGCTTCGTCTCTGTGAGACTTCTGTAATGTATCTTAATTGCTATATATATATATATAGATATATTATATATATAATTATATTATATATATATATTATATATATATAATATATATTTCTTCCACACTTTATGCATACCATTGTACCTACATGTGCGAATGTAAAACCAGGCAAGCTTATTTCGAATGGTTTTTGAATCCGGACGAAGTTGTCGAATAACCAAAGCGCTTTTCCCGAGGGTACCACAGATGGTAAGTTAGTTCTGCTCCTGAAGAGAATAAATGGCCTGCGATTTTGAAGTTCGTAGGCCATGAAATCTAAAGCCTTTATAAATTTCTGCTTGAAACCAAGCAAACTTGAATTCCCAAGAGCAAACAAACAAATACCACTACCAGTTTCTCATAGAGAGGCAACCAAAGAAAGAATTTTCAAAGATATTTTTATACCTATTACACGTAGGTATATATTGAGAACTCAATTACTGGATTTTGTCCACAGATGGATATTTTTAAATAAGATATATGATAATTTTTCATTAGAAATCTATGTAGGTTTACTATATATATAGGAAGGACGATACATGACTCTTGCATTGTCCATTCGAATATATTATGAAAGAAACTGATTTAGAATATATATATATAATTTACAAAAATTTGTGGTTATTACGGTGGAATTGGTGAACGTGACCACTTAAGCCAGCTCAAATAGGTAATAAGCCTTTGACTACCCTGTTAAGACTTCCACACACGTTTCCCATATAAATTTATCTTAACTGAGAAAGTATTTTCTTTTAGATACGCTTTACGGAGGAAAGTTGAGAAATGTAGGGGTAGCATGATAATTTTTTATCTAATTATTTTTTCTTGTCAAAACACACATTTTTCAGATCTTTCTATAATTTTTCTACTAGTGCTTATTTGATCTAGTTGGACCGCGGATTTCCCTCATCATTGCTTCAGAGTCTTTAGCCAGGATGCCCTTCATCTTCCAGGACCTCTTTTGCTTGCAACATTACCTTAAATTATAAATTAAGGATCTGGTATTTTTTTATATGTCTCATGATGGCAAAAGTAGTTGATTTCCGGATCTTTTTTGTTCTAAGAATTTATTTTTCTTTTCTCAACCGGATCGTTACATTGCCATTTATATATCTATAACTCCAGCTTATTTTTAAGCCGTCATCTAAATATTTACATTTCACATGCTTCATGTTGCTTAAATATTATTTCAGTGGGTCTCAATGATTCTATTTCATATCATCTTATATTTAAGTTAAGATCGTGGCTGCATTACACTTTTGAGGAAGGTCTCTAGATCAAGGAATGAAAGATCGATTGGTTGTATCATTTATTTCTCCCAGATTTAAGCTCTGGAGCCAGTAAAA
Organism: Agrypnia vestita; assembly: GCA_016648135.1. Classification (NCBI taxonomy): domain Eukaryota; kingdom Metazoa; phylum Arthropoda; class Insecta; order Trichoptera; family Phryganeidae; genus Agrypnia; species Agrypnia vestita. The sequence goes on along the minus strand of JADDOH010017114.1, from coordinate 48,580 downwards.
GTATACAGATGAGGAAGCAGAACTTGACTAACTGATTGACTCTCGACTATTCGAGTGAGTGATGCGATGTCAAAGGGTACAATTTATATACTCCGCTGACTCTTTGTTCGTTCCTCTTCTAGTCGGGAACCTTATCGCTGACCGATGCAGTTTTGGCTTACTTTATACAACATTTTGATCAATCTTTAATTTTACATTTCTATAAGATTATTTATGTCCAGGAAATACTTTGTTTAAAATCACTATTTTTTTATCATCAACCAATTTCGGAACCATCATTCTTTCTTTATTGTAAAATAGATACCGTCTTGACATATTCAAATGGTTGTAGGTGATACTACAATTTTTTGTTGTTATTCTAAAAGTTATTTTTCCCTCATAGAATTTCTGAGCAAGTTAAAACGGGTAAAAAAAGTCTGTTGTTTGCTTAAAAAGGGTTTTCCACCTGTAAGCCATGGTTTGAGGTGTTTTTTCTTGTCTTGTGAGACATTTAATAAAAACCCGAAATTTTTTCCAGTCATTTGTTTACATTGTCTCACCTGCTCAGCGAAATCTTATAGAAAATTGACATACATACTAACGATCACGTGGTACAACAAGGCTAAAAAGAGAAAAACTCAACAAGAAACGAAGATCCACCAAAGGCAGTAGAGAATATAGTAGTATAGTATTACAATGTTGATATAAAATAAAAATGATTAAAGTAAAACTCAAAAAAGAAGTTCACCAGGATGATTTGAATCAAAACTCAGCAGAATTATCAACACAAAAAAAGTATGGGTAATTATTCTGATATTGACTACGTTTGCTAGAAATCTTCCTTTGTGTGACATCAGAAGACAGACATCAAAGCAGTGCGAGTTCACCACCTGCAAGGTTGCCACATCCCTTAATAATTTAGGGCAAGGGTTTTTGTTAAACTACCCCTATGGAATTTCCGTTGTGGGGCGCAATTGTTACGGCAGAAAAATAGCTGAAACTTCAACGTTCTGGCTGTCGGTAATCCCTCTGCAAGAAAGTTCTACAAAAGATTTCCAGCCAAACTTACAGAATATTTTCACATGTCTTTGTGCCTTTGTCGGGAAATTTATTCGCAAAGTCTGCCTTTTTTTGGTTCTATTCCTTTCATAGATTTCTATTAAAGTCTTTACGCAGCCTTATAATATATTCATGGTATCTTGAAATAAGTAAAAACTAGATTAGTACACCTCTTTAGGTATTTATCTAATTTTACATATTTTTTTATTGTCCGTTCTCGTAAAAAATGTTAAAGTATAATTTCTTCAAAAATATAAAAATAACTTTTTGTAATATAAGTTTTAATTGATGAAATGAAAATACTTGGTGTAAATAGCAAATTTAATATTATATTTTTGATGTCCAACCACAAACCACTTTGCGGTTTAACAAAATAATTAATGTTAATTAATAAAAAACTTCGTCAAACCATTTGAAGTAACTTTACCGGTTTTATTACCACTATATCTTCGTTTATCCTGACGAAATAAATATTATAAATAATCAAATCCCTTTTGAAAATATTTTTAACTTTAAAATTATTTTTCTCATAAGTTTCTTTTTAATTATTCAACACTCTTGAATTTCTTTTTTGTTTTTGTTAGTGTTTATAATTCCAAAAGTGTTTTCTGATAAAGTTGTATTCTGATAAAAGAAGCACAGGCCCCGAAACTCTTTGGATATTCAATAAATAGTGGTGTGATGCAAAGTGTTCTATTTTTACTATTTGTTATATAATAATTTATTAGAGACAGAAAACGGAAAAACACGGAATAAATTTTACATATAAATATTTTATTTGGTTAGTTTAGGTTAGGTTAGGTTAGATAATTTATAAATGTTAGAAATATAATCCTACAATACTAAATCTTACATATTTATTATCCAAAAACAGAATCCGGTTATGGATAATTAAATATTGAACTCTAAAAATCGTGTTGATTTTTTAATATTAAATTTAAAATGGAGTTCTTTATAATAAATAGCGTCAGTGTACAAAAAAAAGAAAAAAACATAGCTAATGTAAAAAAAAGTACCTAAAAAACTCATAAAAACCAAGCTTTTATTATACTCCTTTCTCATTGGATCAGGTTTCGTGCCTACTGCACGCGTCGGGGTCATTACTCATTGGTATTTGTAATAGATCTGAGGAACGTATGTCGCAACGCCAGAAAGCGACTGCATGACAGAGAGAGAGAAGGTATAAAAGGCGCGTGAATGTCGAGTCGCTATCTCTTTTACTACCATTTTTATTCAGACCGCATCTTACTGTACACCGTTTGTCTAAACCGTTATTGTCACCCAATAAACACTTACGAGAAGCAAGTCTTTACTTGGAGTTTCCTCATCCCGAAAGAAGAGTATTACAGTATTGATTCCAATTTGAAAAATCCATTAAAATTTCGAAAAATCCAAAAATATACAATAATTATTAAAGTTTTATAAACAAAAAATTGTAAGATTATTTTTATCGTCGCCACGAGTCTGCCTGCAAAGTTTCAGCTCGATTGGATTATAGAAAAAGGGTTAAAAATCGATCCAAAGTTTTTCCGGCAGACAACAATCCGCAGACGCTACGAGTTAAAAGAAAGGGATTAAAAAGTCACTCTATCTACCAAATATTTTCCAAGCATGTCTGAGCGACCGCATTTTCAACGCATTTAATCTTCTTTCATTCCTTTTTTGCCGATTCCAGGCATAACTTCCACACATAAGTCAAAACCAGAACTCAATTATGAACCGCTTATCTTGCTTCGTGTGACAAATTTATATCGGCCATCATAGAATAGGCATGATGACAGTATTAAAGATTTAAAGAATAAGTGATTTTAGAGAAGAACACATTTTGAAAGGATTCTAAAAAATGATCCAGTTTTAATATACACATTGAGATTAATAAGATTTATAATAAAATAAAAGTATAAAATTGCGCAATCCGCCATTTTAACTGAAACAACAGTCAGTACGAATGAAGTCACGCCTCAGTACCCATCACCGTGTCTTTGAACCGTTGCCATAGACACAATGCAATGTTTACTGAGGCTTGCGGCACGTAGACAAAATGACAGCTGCGGGCGTTTTTGCGCGAAATTAAAAATATGTACATGAAAACACAAATATTTGCGTAAAAACTTAGTTTATTACTGAAATAATGTTATTTTCGGTAAAAGTAATTCCGTAACTAACGCTACCAGATGACGCAAAAGTTTATCAAGTTTTTATATAATAATAATTCATGAAAATCCTACTCTTCTTTGTCACAATGACCGTCGGTAATGCTTCCAGATGATGAAAATAATGATGAGATTTATAAAACAAATAAATGCATAATTCTCTATGCAACAACGTACGTCATTAACGCTACCAATTGGCGAAAATATTAATTTTTTAAAAACTTTTTTTTAGCTTTACTAGGCCAAGAGGCCCAACACATCACCAAAACACACAGACTTGAGTAAATCACAAAGATTTATTGTGACCTCACTGGGAATCCACCCCTGAATGAAAAGTAGTGCCATGCCCACTGGGCTATTAAAATAATGAGGTATACTAATCAAAAAAGCATTGTTCGCAATGTTACAATGTCCGCATTAACGCTACCAAAACGCTACGCTTCGTTTGCTGTTTTAACAGTCTTAACTTTTAGCTGAAATACTAAATCTATAGTAAAAGTGTATACATCATTTTTTACGAAATATAGGTGATCTTTTAACAATTAAAAATAAATACATCCTAAAGATACTGAAAGAATACGAAAAGAACAGATTCAAAACACCAATAAAATACAAATACATGACACGAGAAATAACGACATAAAACTAGAAATAATTAAAACAAATAATTTTTATGGAGATAGCACCAAACAGTACGTAATTCCGAAACTATTAAATAAACTAACCGACGTGACAGACTAAAAAAATAAAACCGAAAAAAAATAGAAAAATTATTAAAGAAATAATGCACTGAACTATTAAAACTGGTTATAGCTTAACTTTAATTATTATTTGAATATTGTATTATATTTATTGTGCAAAGGATTATTGTTTTTTTATCTGTCATGTCAATACCGCGATGTCGTTTCGGCCGAAGGACCATCCGGAGTGACTCTCCCCTGGCTAAATTGTTGGAACGCGACGACAGATGTCGCATGAGTATGACAAGGCTCTCTTCGCATTCTGACCTTGAAGCACAGGTAGTGGCATTTTTTACACATCGGATTCCTCTTTATATAAATTAATAAACTTCGCCATCACATTGTGATTCATAATATTGCCACTATATTTGAGGGGTGAATCGCGCCGCTATATTTCGGTCTGCTAGCGCCAGCATGCGCTATATAATATATATATATATATATATATATATATATTATATATATTATATATATTATATATATATAATATATATATATACTATATTATATATAGTATATATATATATTGAATCTTCGCCGCGACAATTACCTACCTACAAGCGCAAGGCATAACAGCGCGCTTATTGAATTCTAAATTAAATAATCGCACAGGGATATCTTTCTGCAAGGTGATTCAGGATCCAGCCATCTGGTAAGTCAGTTGATATCATTTTTGTGGTAGTTTTTATTTACAGACAGTTTTCCTTTGTACTTTGTATTTATCTCTCTGGAGCTGTGCCTATTTACATGGTATATAGCTAGAATAACCGCCCTTTATCCTTCAATATTATTATTTAAAGTATAAGTAACCACTAATTAATGTCGTCTTAACATACAATGTAGTACATTCTTGCGTTCGAACGACATTACATGTTTATAAATTATGATAAATTAACAATGAAATAATCTACCAGAATGCAAGCTAGTTATAAAGTCTAGTTGGAACCAGTCACGTCTTTGAAACTTGATTCGATACGTAAATTAAAAAAAAATGTTGAAACAATTTCTCGGAATAAAAAAGTAATTGAGTTTGAACAGTATCACAATGAATACAATACAATTATTTTAAGGCCAAATGAAAGAGATCTCATAGCGAGAGTAATAACAATTTATATTCTCCTTTCTCAGAAAACACAATTTATTGTATCTCCAACACGATACGGGTCCTGTAATAAAATCCAATTAACTCGCAAATTTCAAATCTTGTCACTAATTCAATCCTCGCTTTTACGAATCTATTTGTTTCAAATTATTTGTACGCATTTTACATTTAATTGTATTTGTATCGAATGCCTACCTTTCTATGTACACTACTGGCTGATTGATTTTTTTTTTCATTATTTGTATATATGTACATATATTTACACAATAGCTGCTTCATTCCCAGTTAGACATTTCTACAAAACAATTGAAAAAATATTTCCGGTATACAATGTTACCAAACTGGAAAATTATTCCAACCAACCACATAATCACGATTATAATAATTTTGTTGTCTTTCCGTCCGTCGTAAATTCGTGTAACGTCCGTTACTTCTTTGTAGAAATTTTTTTCTTCTTATTTTCCTTTTTTAATATTTTTTTTATTTAATTGACTTTATAGAAATATTTTTTCCCTTTTTTATATAAATAAATAAATACTTATTCCTTAGGAACCGACATGTATAAGTCAATGAATTTTTTAAAGGTTACTGCTAGCTTAGTAGAATAATTGAAATATATTTCCGGCATACAATGTGAGAAAACTGGATCCATGATAACGAGATGAGTAGCAGATAGTTGTGAGGGGGGGGGGGGGCAAGGAATGGTAAAACTAAATTTTGGGAAAAGAAAAACATTTCAAATGAGGAGCTAAACAATTTATCTGTTCACAATTTACAATTTAGCTGAATAATTTATGTATGGGGGTTAATAATGAAGTACTGTCAGCTGAACGAAGTGGAAAGCTAACATATAACTGAAAGTTTAATTTAAATTTTAGGTATTGAAGTGAGTGTGAATTGAAATAAACATAATAAAATAGGGATAAACATGGATGTTACAGCGTTATAAGATTTAAGGCTAATGGAGAAGATTGCGGAAAGATAAAATGTGAAAGAATTTTCGGAGGTTCAAAATGAAACGGATATTATTATCGAAGGGTTAAAAAAATTGTAAATTTGCGTATTTTTAATCTTTTAACATTTTTCTGTTGTTTTCCAAGAACTGGTGATTTGTATTCTCAAAGGGTTTGAAAATATTTTTTGAATAAGCCTCCTAATGATTAACGGAAATGAATAATATTATGGTGTACCAACAACAAATACGTACAAAGATTTTTCAACAATTCAGCTTTCAACATTAAATTTCTTAAAGGAAAAATGAAAATCTTCGACTTGCCTGTCCGAAGTAATATTTTTTATTAAAATCTTTTCATTACTCGGCTGACTCCAATACAAACGTTTCCGTTCTCCCTTTCTCTGAGGAGTTATTAAACGGTACTCCGTTATACGGGTAGAAATTTACCCTTCACTGTGAAAAGTTAATCTTACTAATAATTTTACTGTACCCTTAGAACCTAAAATCTTATATTATATGTGTGTATATATATGTATGTATAGACAACGGATAATCTCCTGCATAAATATATAAAAAAATTTCTTCTTCAAAAACAGCAAAATAATTTTGTGGTGACATAATTAATTATATATAAAATTGCAGTCACAAACTCAATATATTTTAGTACAATGATTTCGTACTGACATACCACTCTTATCTGAATAAATCAAATTTTCTGTATATATATAATTTTTTTTTGCATTTAATTATACAATTTTATTGCCTTTACATCATAGTTCTTTGTGATTTTAAGATAGGTGAGTTTTCTTCTTAATAGTAGTCGCATGTTCGTACTTATGTAAATTTTCATTTTTTAAACTTAATTCTTCCAATATATTTCCTGTATTAAGAATATGATTTAGATACAAAATTATTACGATACATATTTTATCAAAAATTATTATTTATAAAGTTAAAAGCTAAGGTCATGGCTGACAATGCCGGAAATAATAATTATTATTTATTTACTTTAGATAATAAAACTTCTTTATTTATTTTACTTTCTTTACCTTTTTACATGCTTTTCCTTATTCTTTTAATTGGTGTTCTAGCTCCATTTTATATGGAGTTTTTTGTTTTTATTATATTTTATTATTATACTAAACAATTATAATAATAAGGAGACAGCTCCTTATTATTATAATTATTTTTAAAGTTCCGAATTGCTTTTCTTGACAGATGTTTAAGACACAGTGAATGGTGCCCACCTCTCACCAAGGAACTTTAATTGTGAGCAAAAGCTCCCATATCGGTCCTGCTTATTTGTGGTCTGTTTGGATTTTTTTAACACTAATTAGCAAGCTGCCCCGCACTACATAGTCACCACGGCTGCATATCAAAAACCATTCACTGCATATTTATATAGAAAAAAATTGTGTCTTTAAAACTAAGTAAAACTCACTTAGTAACATTGGAGTAGTTTTAGGATAATGAGGTTTTAAACATTCCACATGTGATAGTAACATTATTGAAAAATTTTAAATTATAACTTCTTCTTCAAATGTAGCAAATTTATTTTGTGGTTACATAATTATAATTGATATAAATTAACTTTGTTTAAACCACTTATTTATTGAAAAAAATGTTTCGAAGCCAATGGCTTCTTGGTCAGGAAAAATAATTGTTTTTTTTCAATAAATAAGTGGTTTAAACAAAGTTAATTTATATCAACTTTAAATTATAAGTTTTTCCAGTAAATAACTACAAATAAACATGGAATATTCACTTACTGATTTTTAGCTGGAATTGGGATGGAATAAATATGAATGTTTGTATTCGTAACTCATTTTGGCCACTATTGCGATTAGTTAGTTTTACCTCTAAAGGGACGAAATGGAAGTTGAAGTAATTGTTTTTGAAATATGAGTGGATTTCCCTATGGGCGTTGAGAACAACAGCTAGAAAGTCGTAAATCGCCACGCCAGTTAAACTTTACCCACCACTACCTGACAAGGCTATAAAAAAGACCCCTGATCAGGCTGTTCAGCCAGCCAAGGCTGAAGAGGCTCTGTAAAATCATCCCTGTATACGGGTAATAAACCCGAAAAAAAGAAAATCAATAACATAGTGTAGAGATAGGAACCGAAACCTATCCTAAGAAGGCTACGCAGTTATCTTAGAGGTATATAAAGGATTTTTCGTGAATGATAATATTTTAAAATATCATTGCATGCATTGTTTTTATTAATTTACTTATTTATTTTAGTATACTCACTAAAAATCTACTATGTTTGAATTACATTCTTGCAGAATTTTTGGTAAATATCTCACCTAACCTAACCTAACCTAACCTTATTATAACTATATATTATAATTTTTATAATAAGGTGTTTTCAGTATTCAATTTTTTTAGGATTTCAATGGTTTCCAAACTATTGATTATCCATCCTCTATGAGGAACCGAGTGGAGTAGTTATATGTGACTATCAAATGAATGATACACTCGGTTCCTCATTTAATTTAAATTTTGAATACAATTTTGGAAAAAGGAATAGCTTTACATCATACACATTACTTTAGTCGTTTTATTTTAGAGAGCGCCAGCATAGCTGTTTATCAAAATTCTTTATTTTTTATTTTAGACAAACCAATGTTATTTACATAAAGCTGAATATTTTTTGTAGGCTATATGTGAGAATCGAATTTGAGATGTGACAGAACTATCCCATTTAAGACTTTATTTTATGACACAGTGAACAGATACTCTGCGATATTGTAAAAGGGGTGTGTATTCTGAGAATTCCGCTTTAGGGTAATTGATGAAGGGATGTAACAAGTATATTCTGGTTTGCTTTGTGATCCGTCTAACGCGAGCTAGATTTAAACTTCAACTAATATTGTATGTAAGTAAGTATGAATAAAATATCACTTGTTGGTCTTGTGGTTAGGACTCTCACCTCGGGTTCGAATCTCACTCCAGACCAGCAAGTTAGTCCTATTTTCGTAGCACAAGCGTTTAGCTTAATTTGAAAATAGTAAGAATACTGATATGACACGTATTTCGAGTTCACATCCCTAATTAAAAAAAATCATAGCCCAACACAAAAAAAAATTTTTGTTCAGTAGAGTGATTAAGATATTTAATAAAATATATTTTTAAATATACATTTTTTTTAAATAAAAAAAAACATCGTCATATGGGTTCAGCTGTCCTGTATCATACGGTGTACAATTATTACAAAAAGGTTTTTTCACTAAATATATTGCCTCTTTCGTTTTATAAATAGTCGTAACATTCGCCTAACGACTTTGTAACCGTCATCGATAACTTTGAACGACACTTCAAATACGTTCTGTTTTTATTCAATTGTTAAACAAACGATAAAGTGTTCCCTAGATGGAAGGCTTTTCAAAACAGAGACAGACTTTAGAGAGCCTTGTTCAAAGCGAAAACTTAAAAAAAGAATCATTGACGCTTTGAATTTTAAGCATTTAATGTTACGATAAGCTTGTACCTTAATTATCTCACCCCTCTGTTCTCAATATAACAGGATTATTTTAAATGGGGATAATAATTAAAAATTCTCAGTTGTTTCTTGTTCATTATAATTGCATTACAGACATCAAAATTTGCATTTTTTCAATATTTTAAACTTTTTTTTTTTAAATACGCTGTATTTTTTTACATAGTTGAAATCACAAATTCTAAATAATTTTTTGGTATCTATCCTTTTAATATTAATTTATTGGGGTAAAGACGTTGTTTTATGTAAAAACATGGCTTCTAAAAAAATAAATGTTTACATTTAAAAAAAATAATAAAACCGATTTAAAAATATTTTTTTCTATCTGCTATTTCAAAAACTTTATTTTGTTCTGAATATTGTTTAGTATTTATTTTAGCATTTGGACATTATTTATGATTAATATACCATATTAAAGAATATTGTGTAGTAGGCAAGATGACAGTGAGTTTAGAAAAAAAAATATATTGAAAGGATTCTAAAAAATAATCCAGTTTAATGTACACATTGAGATTAATAAGATTCTCAATAAATAAAAGTAAAAAATTGTGCGATCCGCCATTTTAACTGAAACACCGGTCAGAGCGAATTATGTCACGCCTCAGTACGCATCACCGTGTCTTTGAACCGTTGCCATAGACAATGCAATGTTTAATGAGGCTTGACGTCACGCAGACGAAATGACAGCTGCGGGTGTTTTTGCGCGACATTAAAAATATTATGTAGATGAAAATGCAATTATTTGCGTAAAAACTTAGTTTATTACTGAAATAATGTTATTTTCGGTAAAAGTAGACGTGTACCTACAATATAGAATGTATTTCAAAATCTGTCATTACTCCCTTTACACTAACTCGTGGCGTCTGCTTGCTTGCCGTCGAAAAAACTTTGGATCGATTTTTAACACTTTTCCCGTGATCCAATCGAGCTGAAACTTTACAAGCAGTCTCGTGGCGACAATCAAGAAGATCTATCAAATTTTATTTAAAAAATAATAATAATTATAGTATAATTTTGGATTTTTAATGGTTTTTTCATACAAGTTGTATGGAGATTCCGACGCATGTGGTAGGCACGAAACCCGAAAATGAGAAAGGGAGTATTGTAAAAACTTGGTTTTTATGGGTTACTTTTTCATACCTTTTGTATCACATTCAAAATGATCATAAAATATTTATACTTTGTACTCTAATGTCACTCTAGGAACATCTATTGGTCTTTTTATTAAAAAAGAAAAATAAATCTCAAGCAATGCTGTATACAGACCGCTAGATTTGTGTATTCTTCGCTCACCTACGCTTACTTTACACTGTTTACATTATTCACCGTCTTGACGTATACATTCATCTTAACGACGCATTTCCGCTGCGTTCTACTGCTTCGTCCTTTCTCCACCTTTTGAGCCGCGCTGGCGGAGATTTTGAATGGATTCAGCACAAAGCTTAAAGATATCAATCACGCCGCGTATCTCAGGAAGTGAAGTGCTGAGAGAAAATTGGTGACGAGTTTCTACTTTATTTTTTCACTTCTACGTAATATGTATTAAATATTTATTATTATTTATATTATTAATATTTAAGCATTAACTTTGTGGTTAGACATTATGACAGAATTTTAGTTAACTTAGTAACAACCACTACCAGATTTAAAGTCTACCGGTTTCGAGACGTACCCGTCTCTTCGTCAGGAGCAACACTACACTACAATGTTCACAACACTTATACACCACAACCACAATATTGTTAAACTTTTACCAATATTTAGCACATGCATGTTAATCTTGTCAGAGGCTAGCATGCGCTAATTAAAATTTAATAAATAATTTAGAAATTTTTTACATTAGGGAAGCGGTGAATAATAAAACACCTCTAATAAATAGCCAAACAAAATTTCCATACAGCTCTGTTCAATTTAACCCCACTTTAGACCCCTCCCCCTCTCACTCTCTGCATGCTTGTATCTGACAAGATTAACACGCATGTGCTAAAAAATGGTGAAAGTTTAACAGTACTATTGTTGTGGTGTATAGTGTTGTGAATATAGTAGTGTGAATATAGTAGTGTAGTAAAACAATCATAATGAGATATTATTTTAGCATAAAATTTTTGAAAAATGAATAGAATATGGCATTATTTGCATTTTCACACCTTAACATTTATTACATTACATAACATTACAGTACTATTGAGTAAATTATGTAATGATGTAAGGTTTTTTATAATAACAAGATATATTTCAATGCGACGCAAAGAAAATTTAACTTAAACATACCCTTACGAGATGGATAAAGAGATTAAGTACAGAATCCCTCGTAATAGTTCGATAAGAAAAAAATCGAACTCTCTACTACGATACCACGATAATAAGAACTAGCACCTTCTAGCACTCACTACCATAAACGTGTATTACCTATAACGTTAGAAAAATGTCTACAAACGTCTGGATAATCTAGAGGTTCGAAAAACCAGCGTTTGCGCATATAAGCGGGACCGACAGTTGCGCAGGACGAGTTGTTTTAACAATTCTATCAACGCGATGTAAGCAGCTGGACCTTGGCCGGTGTGGCCAATCGTGGATTCGGAGAGACAGATACTAAGCAGAATAATCGAGCGAAGTACCTAACTGGCAAAATAAATAAGTGCGACTTGTACGTCCGAAAAATGAATGGAATGTTCTAGCGAGTTTTGAATAACGTGTTATCCAGCACTAGTAAAGAGTGATAATTTGCGAAACAGAGTAATGACTTTGTCCATTAAATAATTAATCAATCATTAATTAATAAACGCTTAATACATTACAGCGTTTTCATTTCAAGTAACATCTTAAACAATACTAAACTCCCACGTGTGTTAAGCTTTGACGGCCGTTTATTTTTTCACACTTTTACGGTACAGTAGGCATCACGGTCAAATATAATAGGTCAAAAACATGATTCTGTAGTTCGAAGGAGGTGCATTTCTATCACCAATTACATCCCATATTTAGCCTTATGCATGTAGCCCCAGGATTTTATGTGCATGCTTTTATTCTAAAACAAACTACGTTTAAAGTTTTAACAGTTTACCAATCAATTAATCCGTCTAATATCTTTGACTGCATTTCTTATAAAATATAAATTAAAAGTTGGTAATAATGTTGGTGATAATCTAATAGATGACTCATTATGGTGTGGTTGTCCTACAGGATGAATATCAGTCTCTTCTCTGCAAAGGTTGGTGAGCATAAGATTCTCATGTTAAAGGAGTAGGTATTTTTTTCAAAGATGTATTTCTTGACAAGGTTTATATAATTGATTAAAAGAAAAACTGTAGGTTTATTATTAATTAAAAATTCTAAGGAGATGAAAATTTGTAATGAGTATGTAAATATTTCAACAGTTAGATTTTCCAACTGAAATAATATAGATTTATTTACAGTATACTCGTATTCTGTGTAATATAATTTTAAAAATTTTGGCAGATGCCTGCCGCCATCTGTGCGTATGTGAGCAAAGCGTATTGTAGCCGAGGTGCACACCACTAGGTAGTGGAAAGGCAGTGACTGCATGCAGCACGCAGATTTCATCGTCCAATGAAGGTCTGGAATGCCGCTCGCTAGGCTTCTCTCCTTCCACCAACTTACAGTCTCTCTCATCAACTCTGGTCTCACCGTATTTAAATTAAGGATGATTGCAAATTTGTTAAATACACATGATGCAAATCATAAGCGTAAAATGAGAGTTTTGTCTTGAATATCCCTGTTGCCTGCTTACTTCAACACAATACCTAAACACAATACCCTTCATGACATACATGAGCCCGAGAGTAGGACTGAGAATGGAGGCAGCCTCACTCTCTTTCAGAAATCTCATTTCCTTCTGGTGCGTCAACCATTGGCGTACGTCAACCTCCAAATATTATAAAGAAAACTGCTTATCATTTTTCGAAAATTCATGTTCGTTTAAGTAAACTATGTCGCTCTTGAAAATAATAACTCAATCAATTTCGGAGACAGCCATAGTAACCATTATTTAAAATTATGAATTGTTTTTGACAAGAGTTTGACAGGTTTTCCAATATTTCATTATTTGGTAAAGAAATAAAAATGTTTATTCCAAATGGACAGTAAATCTACACTGACTAATACATAATAAATGAGACACTTCGATTAGACATGTTATGGAGACGTAACGACAGTGAAGAACTCGTTCTCAAGTAATTTCAGAAATATATTTGACGTAAAAGATACATTCTTATGAAAACGACTCAATTTATTGCGTACCCATAATCGTAAAACATACGCTTTGATACTTTTTTATGAATATACATATTTTTAAAACCATAATACTCACATCATTGAAAATTAAGATATATCAGGATACCTAAGTAAAAACTTTTCTATCAATTACGAATGCGTATAGCATGTAGATACTCACCTAAAATATAATTTAAAAGGCTAACTCATATCTAGTAACTATTTACGTAATTATCAACAGCATATACGCACGATAAGTATTATTGAAATTATTTTGAGAAGCAAGAAACATAAAAATCACATCAATTTTAAGGTCTCCGCTCTGTTTACAAAATCACTAGTAAATATGTTTACGGTATACTGGGACAAGTGTTAACGCAACTTTTCTTAATTGATTTTGATTTGAAAATTTGTAAAAACTAAAAAATAAAACAAAAATATCTAATTACTCTAAAGGGGAAGGAGTAACTTAAAATTTTATAAATAAGTTGATTTTACCTGGTAAATCCACTGTTTGGCCTTGCAAGCCGAAGCAGCTGTCACACTAAAAAAAAGAAGCCAGAACTTAATAATAATGTTTTTTAAAATTTAATTTATTTTAAATTTCACCAATAATAATATTAATTAGAATTAAAACTATTTTTAATTTCGCTAAAAATAAATATGGAGCTCTGCAAATTAAACATAAAATCCATACAAAAAAAATCTGCGGATGTCTCATTAAATGCTATATGAATTTATATGTATATAACATGTATGAATTTATATGTATATACATTTTTAGAATTTCCTAATAGTTCATGATATAACAAGAAAACTAAGAAATGTGTTAGTAATGCTTGTGATATTCTTTGGAGCAATAACTATTTGAATTTAGTGGAATTAAAAAGTATCAGATATAATTTAGCGAATCAGTTTAATTCATTACATTATTATTACACGACTTTAACCCTTGAGGAACCTTGCTTTCTTGACTACAGTCGACTAGCTTTATTTATCCGTTCATTTTTCTTCGAAATCTTCCCCATGGTAGCGTTCATTTCAAATTAGATACCACATGTGGGTACCTTGGCGAAGGTAGTGTTTGGACCTTTCTAGCCCATCGCTATCAAACGATGTTCAAATATATAATATCTAAAATGTCAGATTTGTTGCATAAAATTTGAAGTGTATTTCTTTTTTCGGTTTTCTACTGCCTATTTCTGTAAACCTCAAAAATATTTCAGAGTACCTATCTTGTTCTCGCGTTTTCCCTTATAGCGCCTTATTTAGTTAAACTAAATAACATATAGTTTAAAAAGAAATGTTCTAGTACCTATTCATGTTGAATAATTCGGAAGAATATCATAGACATATGTAAATTGAAAAGAATATTGCTTTGTATCATACTTAAAAACCATACAAATATCATTACTACCAGCGAAATATGTATATGTACACCAACTATGTCATGGGGAGGACCATAGATGCCCCTTCAATTATTTGAAATAATACAGATAATAGAACATACATATAACTTTAAATGATTTTGTTTATGTGTAGTTGTTTATGTGTAGTTGTTGGGTAGTAAATTTGTTTATGTGTAGATGTTCTTATGGTGGAATTGGTCAACGTGTAAATGATTACTTAAGCCAGACCTTATGGTTTAAAATCTATAGGACTATCCTATAAATACTTCCATACTCGTTTTCTGTATAAAATTTCTATACTTTATTTTGGTAAACAACCTTCACAATAAATAAATATACTCTTATTAATATTCTACATTATAATTTTACTAAAACTCTACTTAATAAATATAAATAAATATAAATAAAAAATAAAATCCTAGTAAATATTTTTTTTTTATTAATTGCACCTCACTATTAATGAAACAATCTGCTTATTAGAAATCGAAAAATTAAATAAATTAATGTTAGATATTCCAAGAGCATAGTATGTTAAAAAAATACCCAAATGTTGTTTTATTTATATAACATGAAAGGATTCAAACGGCAAAGAAAAATCATAAAGCTCCCTATACAAAGTAAAATTTTGTAGGAGGGTGGGCGATCATTTTTTCTTTGTCCTCAGAATACGGTGCATTATTTATTCATACGAAAAATATAATAATATTCATAGCAACCATAACTTTAATTCATATCTTAATAAAAATATGATACTACATTTCAAAAAGAGATGTGTGTAAAGAAGAAATAAATATTCTTTTATATGCAAATACGACTCAGTTATTTTTTTATATACCCGGTCACCTTGACACGTTTAAAAATGTTGGAAAACTTTTTTGAATGTCATATTACTCGCGTTTTGAATTGTTTTTTATATTGATGACTTATACCAATGAATTTTCTGTTTTAATACGTATAAATTATTGTAAATTAAACCTTTATTTAACTTAAATTGTTTAACCACTTGAGTTTTTAAGCAAACTGGGTCAAAAATCTCTAATTTTTTTATCAGATTGATAATAATTATTGAAACGGTTATAAATTTTAAACAATATTTTTATATGTATGTTTCGAGAAAACGATGTCTGAATTTGTCCACTGCGGGATTATTATAAATTATAGAAGTCTTAAGGAGACGAAGCAATTTATATGAGTATCGTGTGGAAGTCTTTTATACTATGGCCCATGTCTTACAAACGGTATGAGCTGGCTTAAGGGATCACTCTACATAATGCAACGTTTATTAATTCCATCCTAAGAACATTCACATATATTATCAAATTTTTGAAAGTTGATCTCAGAACAGAGAAATCAATTTAGATTAAATAAATTATTAGAAAAGTTAACATTTAAATCAGTTTGATGACTCTTTTCTCAATTGATTATTATTCGTTCTTTTCATCCCTTTGATCTACGTGGCTTGGAAAAAAAATATCCCTTCAGAACAGAATTTTCAGCTGTTTCAATGAACTATTGCAGTCCATTCTAAATCATGCCACATTTCACACAGGTACGCATTCCTTCTCACCTGTTCACCTGGGATCTTTCAATCGAAATAAACAGAGGTTCCATACTAAAATTCTCTCTAACTCAGTTGGAGGGTGAATAAGTGTTTAAACCCAAAGCCACACGTTTTTTTCGAGTTATAATATATATTTTTTTACACATGGTGAAAATAAACATTCATCTTAACTTATAAAAAAAAATGTTTTTCAGTCAGTCCTTTAAATAAAAATTTAGCATTGTATGTAGGCGAAGTTTGCTTTAAGAATTAATATTACATCTTAGAATCGGCTGCAGGATTATTTAACTAGTTGACAAGTTTTCTTTAAATACAACAACAAATTTACTGTTATCATTGCAAATGTGTGTATGAATTGTATGTATAGATAAAATATGATATGTAGATAGTGGTAAGTGAAAATGTTAGTTTTTTCATATCATTGTCATGGAATGTGGCTACAATTTACAGTTTTATTTATTACTAAAAAAGTCATTGGACACGAGTTAAATCAGAGTACCATTCGTTAATTTCAAGTCACTAAATGTTTCAAGAATATTTCACACTTATTATTAGACTGTTTCCTAATTTGCATAAAAAAAACTATAACAAAAAAGCGATATTTACTAAAAAAAGGAATAAATGAACAGGCTTTTTTATCACTAACGCTGGTCACACTGCGCTCGCTTTCTTGCTAATGTCACATTGATTAAACGTCACGAATGTCTCACTCCTGTATACTCAACATATTTATATACACAACGAGAGTAGCTTGTTGGTGTAGTGGTCATGACGTTCGCCTAGTGATCTGATTGATGGTCGGTGGTTTGAGCCCCATTCCAGGACACCAGCAAGTTGATCCTATTTTCATAGCACAAGCATTTATTTCATTACAAGCTTATTTTGAGAATTGTAAGAATATCGATGTATTCCGAAGAACACGATGCATTCCGTGTTCACATCTCCATTAAAAAAAAAAAAAAAAAATATATATATATATATATATATATATATATACAGATGACACTGCCCTCTAGATCCTTCAAGACTTCACGATAATCGTTCAGCTGATTCTAGACGATTCTAGAGTGTTCCATAGTGTTTTTGTTACCATAACCGAGTGATAAAATTTGAGAAGACCGATAGCACGCAAGTAATCTGGATTATAGCATTTCGTCATAATATTATTTTATAATGTATTTTATCGTTTGAACGCCTGCGTAGGGACATATAAGCCTTTAGCTACGATTATTCCACGACACGGTATGCCCCGATAGCATACCTATATGTTTGTAAATGTAGTCAGTTCTCTATCATGCATACGTAATCGTACTATTGGCCAGTGTTAGACGGAACTCTACGGAATAGGTATCTCTAAACTAGGCTGAATAACATGACACACACACACAGTGCACACCAAATTCAATGTTCAAATTCAGCAGGTTGCCTTTGTATAATATATGGACTACTGCAGATTCCATATTACATTTATGCTTATGTGTATTTTAAAATCAATATTATAAAATAACCCCGTAGGTACTTAGCAATGTAAATATTGGAGGACTTTCTTCTTCTTCATGTGCCCTGTCGGGTCCCCCCGACGTCGGCGATCATCTGGGAGAAAGTTTCCCTGTCCAGGGCAGTGCGGAACAGCTCTTCCACGCTTCTTATCCCGGTCCACTCTCGGATGTTTCCAAGCCAGGAATGCCGCCTCCTTCCGACCCCTCTGTGACCCTCAATCTTCCCCTTCATGACGAGCTGAAGGATGGAGTACTTTTCACCTCTCATTATATGACCAAAGTATGAAATTTTACGGAGCTTTACTGTGTTAAGTAATTGTCTGTTTGTATTTTCTCTACGTAAAACTTCAATATTACTAGTCACGTCAGTCCAAGTATCTTTAACATCTTACGATGTATCCACATTTCGAACGCCTC
The DNA here is from genome assembly GCA_016648135.1 of Agrypnia vestita. Taxonomy (NCBI): domain Eukaryota; kingdom Metazoa; phylum Arthropoda; class Insecta; order Trichoptera; family Phryganeidae; genus Agrypnia; species Agrypnia vestita. The sequence continues at coordinate 29,970 of JADDOH010017114.1, read as the reverse complement.
TAGGCGATTCACTATTTATTTAGACTTTATTATATAGGACTTTATTTGATTGAATTAATTGATTTTAAATACACGTTCTAAATCAATGTATAATTAAAACAATTAAATTTTGACACCAAATTAAAATCCACTGTATGATACAATACATATAGTGGATTAAAACTTGGTGAGTAAATTAAATTATTTTAATCATGAACTTTCACTATATAAACTTGACAACGCTGAATTTAATTCCATATTTAATTGAAGGCATCCCTATAAAAAGGGCAAATAACACAAGTAAACTAAATAACCAGTATTTCGGTTAACAATTTTATAAAATTCACATTCCAATTATGGAAGTTTATTTTTAAATTATTTTACATTTTCTTTCAGAATATTTTGAGTTTGTCCAAATTTTTCAGAACACAGTACTGGATTTTGTCCCATGGACACCATCAAGATATATTATAGATGTCTCATAGAGACGAAATTATATTTTTTATGAGAAAGTAAGTATGAAAGACTTGTGTGTTCATAGGGCTAAAAAAACAATTTCAATAAAAAAATAGATATTTCATTGGTGACATCTGTGGTCAATTAAGGGGAATGAAAAAGCTTTGGATGCCGGTCGCGTTAATGATTATTACAACGTACATATGAAACGTGAAAATTTTTATAGACGTGGTATTCTATCATGGGTGGAATGGCGAACGTTACATTGTGTAAAGTGATCACTTAAGCCAGCCGTACGATAGGTCGTAAGCTCTATGCAACCCAAAGACTTCCATACCTACTTTCCCATAAAAATATATAATTTCGTCTCTATGGGACGTCTATAATATATCATACATTTTCTTTATTTACTCATGTTGTTCAGCTATCCCAGTGACATCGTTGAACTGTTAAACCATAATATTTCTTACTACCAGATGATATAGATATTTTACTGCGTTAACCAACTTTTGAGTTCGAATTTCGACAATATTGAGTTAAAACTCTGAAAAATCGTAACCGTACATGATGCATATTGGTATAAAGACGTTGCTACTATATAGAACCTTTTTAATGGGACGCCTTCAATGATTAATTGAAAACTTAAAAAAAATAGTAAATATATTGTAACGAGGCTAAAAAGAATTACGCACTACTAAGTGACAGTTGTTTGAAGTTATCACAACAACACTATCGAAAAATCTAGAATGGCCTAGCGTAATCTACAGCTTTTGGGAGGCATCTGAAACATTCGGGAAACATCTATAAGAATCTAAAAGCTACGAGAATGTTCTCCTAAACACTGAAAAAGTCTAGGATGTTCGATACCTCGATACACGGATACAAATACGGAGCCAGGTAGCGCGCGGTTGTTGTTGAATGCGCTTGACAGGCGATAATAGAAGCGGAGCGAGCCGCGGGCCGAGAGGCCAGGGCGGCCAACCGTGCGATAATTAAAGCGAATATTCTAGTGAAGCTTTTACTTACGTAACGAAATGCACCGAAGCGAATAATACGTACAAAAATTGGATGGAATGTTCTAGTGAATATCGAATAAAGTGTTAAAGCGATAATCAAGTGTCTATTATAAGTGATAAATTACGAAATAGTGTAATTTAAAGAATAGCGTTAAGTTAAATAGTGTTAAGTGACTTTGTACATTAAAATAATTCATTAATCAGTTGTTTATAAATCGCTTACTAATTTCCAGCGTTTTCATTTATTCCTCCCGCCGTGACACGTGATAATATTACCTCAATTTGGGCGCAACCTAGGAAGACTAGTGTTATAAAAGTAATTTTATGGTATGAATAAATAAAAAAAATATTTCAAAATAAAACTGATTTTAAAAGGCGATAGTATTTCAGGTGTTTTGTATCACATTATCCCTTCATTCTTACTTAATAGATAAGCAAATAATATTTAAAATGATAAATCTGAAATAGAAATCTGAAACAACTAACTCCAAATTTACTTTGATTAAAGTAAGAAGCCAGAATATGAGAAAACATTTACAAATGTTAAATTATTCTTGAGACATTTTGGTATAAATCTATTTTTAATCTTCCATCCCCCTTAAATGACCACCCCTAATTGTTCAAATATTCCAGAGAGGCTTAATAATTATTTCACGTGACAAGACTCGAATTAAAAGATATCTATCAACTAATGACAGTGTACAAGTAAGCTTCATCATTATTCAGAGAAAATAACAGCTACCAGGTTAATATTTTAACTAATTCGTACCCAAGATAATTAACGATTAATTTATTTGATCCTCTAACGCCCACTTTAACTCCGTAATAGTTCCTGATTGAGCTATTGTATGATATTTGATAATTTAACTAATTTATTAGTGAATTTGAATTTGTCGATTGCTGAGTCAAAAACAGAGTTACTAAAAAATTTAAATAATGCTACAAAACTTACTTTAAAATATATTTCAGATCATTTATATTTCGTTATCTCTGCAGAGATAAGTGAAGCGAATAGAACGCCATACTTTTCTAACCGGTGAGCTATTCTATCCGTGCGAGCTGGCTTAAGGTATTACTCTACACAATGCAACGTTCATTAATTCCATCGTAAGAACATCCACACATTATCAAACTTTTGAATGTTGCATAAATCTTCCAATTCTGGGAACCTTCCATATATTTTATAGGATTATGTTACATGACATCTGTTGTCCTTTCTCATGAAACAAAAATATGTACATAGGTTTCGCAGCTAATAACGATACCTCTATATTTTTTAAATTTAATGTTTAGCATTATTATTTATAATGAATATAATTATCTTCAGAATTATTTGACATATTCACTAGAATTGGAACATATAAAAAACTTTTAAAAAGTTGATATGTGGATATTCTAACGATGTGTAGAGTGATCACTTAAGCTAGCTCATACAGATTGTAAGCCCTGAGCCATCGTATCGCGGAGATTTCATCTTAATTAAAAATAATATTTGTTAAAATATAATACGGAAACGCTTGTTACTTGGGTGTGTACGGTCGTTTTCTGTATATCTGTCAGCGAAAACGTCATCACAGAATATAAACATTAAATTTAAAAAGTCTGTAAAGTGTGTTCACTATTCAGTTATATTTTTTAACGCAATATATTTCAATATTTTAATATATTTAAATATTTTGATATTTTTGTCCTGTTAGAAGCCTCAACAGCCGTCGAGCTTGCATGCGAAGATGTATGAATGTAGATGAAGCGAAAGTTGTATGTCAGAACAGAAGAGTATTGCGCTCTATCCTCTCTGCCTACCCCCACGGGGAAATGACGTGATGGTTAGTTAGTTAGTTAGTTAATATATTTTTAAAACTAATTTTTTAAATTATTAATTTATTTAATATTTATTGATACAATGCAATACAATACAACATTATAGTTTTCTAAAGTGTAATTACAAAATCATGTACCAATGCCATGCACCACACAATTCGAAAAAATATTTCAAAACTTAAGATCCCAATTACTCGTACAATAATTTCGTTGTCTGTCTGTCCGTCTGTCCGTCCGTCTTTCTGTATGTTTGTCCCCGTAACTTCTTGTAACGTCCGTAACTTCTTTGTAGTATTTTTTTTTTGAATTTTTTATTACTAATTTTTCGAAAAAATAAATTCGAAAATTTTTCTTCTAAATTTTTTTTTCGATTTTTTTTTTAAAATTTGTATAATCATAGTATATCGTAGATAACATTATTTGTAGACCTCGTGGATGGTGTTTGTCTTTGTTGATGTGATGGAATGAATTTTAGTTTGTGTAGGATTTAGAGGTGGACTTGGTGAGGAAAAAACTAACTAAGAAAAACTTTTTGAAGTAAGTTTATCGTAATATATATCCAAGCCATTTTCACAATTCCAAATAATATAAAAAATCCCACCCCTTCTCACTCATCCCTCAAGTTCTTAATCTCTTTTGGTAGGAATCTTAGTGTATGTAAGCCTTCGGTTAGAGCAACACGCATGTCAGAAATATTTTCGGAAGATGTTAGTGTGTGAATAATAATATGGCTTTGGTGTGTAGTGGTGTTTCTGACGAAGAGACGGGCACGTCTCAAAACCGGTAGACTAAATATCTCAGTAAGTGGTTATATACTAACATAACTAACATTTAACAAAAAAAAAACTTTGAAATATTCATTACACTTTCCAGAAAAGTATTAAATAATATATGCATATGTTACCTACTAGAAAAAATATTCTTCAAATACCTGTAGTTTTAAATTGATAGTTTGATGTTTTTAATAAGTGGAGAAATTATTATTTTTTCTCGGACAGACTTGCACCAGGAAAAGTTGCATTTCACTCATGGCGGCTTTTTAAAAAACACCCCATTTCTAAGCTTCCAAGATAATATCAACCCTTAAAAATCCCTTCAATCGCTTTTTGAGTAGTTACAAGGAAAATATTCAACGACATTCTTATACCTCCAACCCTTCGACTTAACTCATCCCCTCTGGTTTGGACTTCAGAATATCCACAATAGAAAAATGTCATTTGCAGTAGAACGATTCCATGACAAGAAATTGTTACGTCATACGCATCCCTATCGCTAAACGAACTGCTTGTTTAGTACTATTTGAACAGTCATGTGTTTAGAACATGCTGAGGAGTAGCCATGGGAGGTTTGAATACATCTAACACAATGGGGGTTGATTAACTCTCCCCTATGCGAATGTGGAAACATATTATACAAACTATGGAGCATGTTATCGATGATTGTTGCTCTTATACTTCTCTAGGGCGCTACAGAATCTCTAGGCAGTGCTATAGACGTCGTGTACTGCAAAACCAAAAATGAAGAAGTTAATCAAAACATTTTAAATAATGAGATGTAAAATAAAATAATCTATATTAATATTAAGATAATACTTTGTACTTAACCACTATATATTGTATTTTTGATATTTGTGGCATTTGGTTGGGCAAAATTACTAATTTTTATTAAATAAAATTTTTGATGTTTATAGCGTTAAGTTTGTGGTTGGACAAAATTATTAATTTTCAATGATTAAGAACTTTGTTTAAAACCACTTGGAGCATTTTTACGTCTACCTGTTACGATATCACTGTATCTTCATTAGGACAGACGCAAACTATAAATTTTAAATGTTCCTAAATGTTCCCACGAAAACGGTATTGAGATTCTCCATATAAATAATAGAGGTTTTTGATAATTGGATAATTTAGAAATATTAGAAATCAAGAAATGCCTGAACACCAAAGCCAATATAATTAATAACCATTTGAACTTTACAATTAACCCGTTATTTGATATATTCCTCATTTCGGTGTCTACTTGTCAATAAACTTTGTTTACACCACTTTTTTATTGAAAAAAATCAACATGTTTGAGAGCTCACGGCCCTTTCGTACGTTATTATAACAAATATTCGTTATCCTGACGAAAGAGCCACGGGCTCTGAAACATGTTGAATTTTTTCAATAAAAAAGAAACATGTTAATTTTTTCAGCAAAATTATTTTGCTGTGTTTGAATAAGAACATACATATGACTTGAGAGTTAGCGCCATCCGATCTCATTATCAAGATTCATTTATCAATGGTATTTATATCTCACATCTCTAGGGGATGGATAGGGAGGATGTATGTTTAGGGAAGGCTGCAGATAGCGAGGCTACGCGGATAAATCTTGTCATCGCAGCAACGACGGAGCGGATGCGGACAATTAGTGAGGCGTAGAAAATCCTGCGCTGCAAATGACAGCGCATAGTGCATCACTGTATGAGAAAAGGTAAATGATAATATAATTTTTCATATTAAAAGAAGCTACAAATTCCATTAAAAATCACATTCTTAAAATTGTGCATTTAAATTCACATTCAATCAATTATTATGGAATTGAAGCCTGGAGCTGGCAGAAGAGGAACGAAAGAAAACTGAATGCAGTGATTATGAGTTCACTTAGACGTATTTCCATCCAACCATTTTTTTAAACACTTTCGACATATATCTGGTTGTGTGTTCCTAGCAACACAATCAATAGATAATAATTAAAAAAACTATTTTATTGAAGAATCATGTAAACAATGATATTAATGTCTTGCTACGCTTACCTCGTTACTCGTTTTTTATGATCGGTCGTTTGCTTTTACACTATTTAACTATTATTTTTCTGGCTTATACTTACTGTTTCCATATTTTTTATATATAACTATGTACCAGGACACAATTATTAAGATTATTTACTCATTTCTATATTATGTTACTTACATCTGTATTATTGTTTTTAAAATAATATTTTTTTCTTGCACTCTTATTCTACTGCTTACATACTTATTTTAATGTATAATATATAATATATGGTTTATTTGTATATGTATATGTATAAAAAATTTTCAGCCTTGTGAGTTTGTCGAAAATAATCGATTTTAATCTTCAGATTCGATTATGTCGAAACTTTTTGTTTCACGTCCGCGATGTTCATTCAATAAGACTTCAATAATATGTAAAGGTCGGTAAAAATAAATTGTAATGTAGGTGTGATTATAATTTTTGAATTCACTTCATAATAATACATCGATGGCCGTACATGCGACTAAGCAACCCCAATCTGTCTTTTGTTATTTTTTGCTAATTCCAGAATTTACTTCACAATTGGTTACTATTGGCACCAAAACTCCATTATACATCATTATTCTCTACCCACCCCTTCCCAATATAAATTGAAACTATAAATAATGATATAAAATATAAATAATCATATTGCCACACCTTGCTAATGTCATTAATAATTAATCTTTAATGGAAAGTTTATAATTGGCATAATTTACTATCTCTTGTATATCAATTTAATATTTGCTAAAATTGCCTAAAATAAAAAAATCATGAATTTTTATCAAAAAATTTTCAGCCTTGGAAGTTTGTCGAAAATAATCGATTTTAATCTTCAGATTCGATTATGTCGAAACTTTTTGTTTCACGTCCGCGATGTTCATTCAATAAGACTTCAATAATATGTTAAAAGTCAGTAAAAATAAATTGTGATGTAGGTGTGATTCTAATTTTTGAATTCACTTCATAATAATACATCGATGGCCGCACATGCGACTAAGCAACCCCAATCTGTCTTTTGTTATTTTTTGCTAATTCCAGAATTTACTTCACAATTGGTTACTATTGGCACCAAAACTCCATTATACATCATTATTCTCTACCCACCCCTTCCCAATACAAATTGAAACTATAAATAATGATATAAAGTATAAATAATCATATTACTACACCTTGCTAATGTCATTAATAATTAATCTTAAATGGAAAGTTTATAATTGGCGTAATTTACTAACTCTTGTATATCAATTTAATATTTGCTATTAACTTTTCCTAAAATAAATAAATAAAAATAAAATAAATTACTGTTACACGATTCTGTTCAATACTTTTCGGAAATCTTGGATATCGTTTACTTTCTGAAAACTATTCAGAAAATTGCAGGTGTGCAATTTCAAGCTCCATTCGTTACTCAAATGCAGTTTACAAATAAAACAAAGAAACGTTTCATCCTTATGGTACAGTCCAAGCCACATCAAGAAGCGAAATATCAAATTATTTCAAAATATCAACATTTCCAATAACCACCAAAGGCAAGATTTGAAACATAACTATTCAAATACCAAGTTTTCCAATAACCAAACTGGGCGGTTTTAGGACTCTTCAATTTGCCTGGAAGTCTGAAAGATGCACGGACATATAACGGAGTTCCTTATTGGTAAGCGGTCCAGATTTATGATATACCTACGATTGCGAAAATTCTAGCCTTAAACAGAATTGTTCCGATGTAATTTATTTATTTTTTGAATCAATATATATTATAGATGTTTCCATAAAAATACAGTTTCGTCTCTGTGAGACATCTATAATATATATTGATTGATTAATTATATCTCTGTGACAAAATCCAGTAATATTCTGAAAAAATTGGACATACTCAAAATATTCTATTTATTTTTTGTTTTAGAAATGCTTGCAGTATAATTTGTACAACAGCGAGAAATAATGAGTAATTTTTAAACTAATTACAAAGATTCCTTATTATAGTTTATTTAATTCAATATATTTATTTATTTATTTAAGCAAACATCGTGAGTAGGTACAGAGTATACTTTTACATTTCATTTTTCAGTGAATTTTATTATATTGTAGGTGGGTTGCTATATCTGGAAAAAGCGGGAGATGATACGTTGGAATTGGAGAACGTTGCATTGTGTAAAGTGATTACTTAAGCCAGCTCATACAGGTTGTTAGCCTTAAGAGACTTCCATACACTTTTCTCATATATATAAAAAGCTTCGTCTCTGTGAGACTTCTATAACTTATCCTTAATTCATTTTTTTTTAAATAGAGATGCGAACATGGAATGCGTGTCGCATCGATATTATTACTATTCTCAAACTAAGCTAAAAGCCTGTGCCATGAAAACAGGACTAACCTGCTGGTGTCCATGAATGGGGCTCGAACCACCGACCACCATCACTAGGCGAGCGTCATGACCACTACACCAATAAGCTACTCGTATTTTGTACACGAACAACTGTAAACATTTTATGTTGTAATGACAAACAAGGAAAACTTTAACAAAGTTGTCTGAAAGCAATTTGAAAACGTCAATAGGTACATTTATCTTGGTCCAGTAATCACATTCTACAAAGATATACAAATGTTAGAAGTCAAGGGGCAAAGAGCATTCAGAAAACTTTGTAAGTCTCTTCAAACATTTATTTTATTTTCTTCAAGTGAAATGTAGTTTCTGCATAATGTTTTTTTTGTATTTAATATACATTTTATAACAAGAATATACTTTGCTTACATCACTTATTTAAAAAAATACAAATATAAGCATTTTCTGGATACCAGCCATCATTTTGCATTCGAACCAAAAATCCTTGATAAGCCTAAGAGTCACCATATGCATCTTGCCAAGGAATCACTCGAAATCTACAAGCACCCAATAAATATTAATAGAGATTCTGCAGAGATGGTGATCACATAATAGATGAAACATACACACAACCCAAGTGAACACATGCGTCCGACACGGTATTGCCACGTAACACATAAACACAGAAATACTAAGCTTTTGAGACGGTATAGCTAGCCAACACTTAACACAACACTGACAACGTTTTTACCCTGCTTTCAAAACTATATTTCAAGCCAATACTTAACCACAATACCAACACCCACAACAACACGTCACTCCTGATGATGAACCTGCAATGGTATCCGAAACGTCAGCCAGAAAGATCGTAAAACACGGCATAATACCCCAGAAGACACAAACCAGAATAAAAAAAATACCAACATATTTCGCGGCCAGTGGTCCCTTCATTAAAATACAACGTGAATTAAAAAATTAAAAATCGTAGTATTGACATTACAAAATAAACAAATGTAAGGCATATGAATCAATAATTAAGTACTAATATGAAATCAAATTTAAAAGATAACCATTTGCAAAAATGACCTTGTTGTTTATAATATTTAATTTGCTGTTAACACTTTTCCTTATTTCCAAATTTTGAATTAATCAACTTTAATCCGGTATTAAATATTTATATTTCTTTTTCACATAAGTCATTCATCCTTCTTTTTCTTCTTTCTTGCACTGTCCCAACTCATTGCCTAGGTAGGCTGTGGGGGTCAGCTCTTCTCTTTCTCAAGCTGTGCCTTCTTCGGTTCTGGGTATTGCCTTCATCCAGGACATTTCTCATCCAGGAGTTCTTTGGTCTTCCTCTGGATGACTGTTGAATCTCAATGAAGCTCAATAGACATTGCCTACTTCACCATGTGGTCTGGTGGTCACCGTCTTATGTGCCCATACTATCTCAACCTTGTTTCTTCAGCTTACTGTTAATGTTCGTGACACCCAGGCTACCACAAATGCGCGAACTTTTAATCATATATTGACTCCACAGTGTTACTCCTGCCGACCATCTAAGCATTCGCATTTCTCTGATTCGAGTTGCCTAGTGTAAGAGTTGTTGTTCATCTCCCTTATATTTTTATATTTTTTTAATTTTTATGCTTCCAATCTAATGTTTTATACCTTGTTTGTTGATAAAGAACTATTGGCCCTGAAACAAGTTGGTTAATGAATAAGGATTGGTTTTAAAAGTGTTTTCTTCTTCAAAAAGAGTAACACGATTTTGTGATGTAACTATTTTGAATATAAAAAATATTTTTTTATTTATTTTTTATTTTACATTGATTGGTTTTCTTACAGCAATATAATTAAAAAAATTTTAACAAAAAATATTATTGATGTACAGAGCCTTGGGCCAATTACAAGAAAAAATATATATACAAGAATATCATACCAGGATCGATAAAAAAAATAAGAAAAAACAATATGTCAAATAGGAATTTGTGTGAGTGTGTGTGTTTTTATGTGCCTATGTGTGTATGCGTTTTTATGTGTTCGTATGTGTGTTCACATGTGTGGGAAGAAAAATGTCATCGTGCGAGTTTATACGTAATGGATTTTGTAACTAACTAACTAACTTACCATCACGCCGTTTCCCCGTGGGGGTAGGTAAAGAGGATAAAGCGCCATACTCTTCTGTCCTGACATAAAACATTCATACATCTACGCATGCAAGCTCGATGGTTGTTCAGGCTTCTAACAGGACCGTCTTCCAGTATCTGGTTAATCTGGTCTTCCGTGGTCCTCTCTTTCTTGCTCAGTCAACACTTGCATTATATATCTTTCTTACCATTCTTTCCTCATTCATTCGCAATGGATTTTGTAAACTGCTCAAAAATTAAATATAAAATATCGAGATCTGCAAAGGCCGTGTCATAGGTATCTAGAACTCTGTTAATAATACAGTTTTTACCGTAGTTTGTTCTCCAATGTTTAAATGGAAAAAGTGTGGTGCTCTTGTATGTCTCTGCGGGACATTAAAGTGTATCGAATTTAAAATTTCAGGCGAATCTATGCGATTATTAAGTATTTTGTAAAGGTATTTCATATCAGTTATCGTTACTAGTTAAGTGGTTAATAAAAAGTTGTTTAACTAAAACAAATAAATACTTATTCTTTAGGAACCGATACACGTAATTTTTCGAACATCTTTCTTAACGGCTTACAAATAGTATAAAATGAAATTGTTGACTCTCACTGAAGCGATTCTATAGAGACGAAGCCTTTTAGATATGGACGTGTACGATAACTACTAACTATAAATTGGATTTATGGGGTCACTACCGCCTAAGTGTTTATTCGGATAGAAGTAAAAATAAATTCTTAAAACAATAAAGCCTTAAAAATTACAATATTACGCCCGTCTCATGAGTCAAAGTAAAATATCACGTGCTGAATCGTAACATTCAAGGCAAAATTGCTAGCGCAAAAGCCTTAAAAGACAGAAGAACATCTTAGCTGGAAAATTTATCGCTGTGTTTCGGATCCGCAGTCTAATAATATTCGACAGCAGAAAATAAAATAAGATTGCGGTAAAGCAAAATTGTTAAAATTAAGAAATCTTATGCGCAAATTATGTGTTTTGATGGGAATTGAAAAAATGCATACATGATTTGTTTTACGTGAGTTAAAATTTTAAAGAACACAAATAATGGATTTTGTTCCTAAAGGGCACATCATTAATTTAGATAACTTATATATGTCTCACAAGAATCTATTTATATGGAAAAGTGTGTATTATAGTATTTTTTGGGCGTGTATAGGGCATACAACCTATCATAGGCTGGCTTAAGTGATCACTTTATACAATGTAACGTTCACTTTAGTCAACCTACAATAGGTCGTAAGCCATAAAGATGCCCAAAAAGTCTTCCATACACACTTTCACACAAATATATTTTCCTCTGTTAGATATGTTAGATAATAGATAATCTGTTAGATTAAAAATTATCTTCTATTTAATTTTGTTTTCACATTATTACATAATTAGTTGAAATATCAACATATTTCTGGGCCAATGATTCCTTTATTAGGATACAACGTATACTTAAAAACCGAATTATAGATTATTGACATGAACAAAATAAAAAATAAATAAATGGAAGATGATATTCCATTTATTTTTTTTTTATTTTGTTCATGTCAATAATCAATAATTCGGTTTTTAAGTATACGTTGTATCCTAATAAAGGAATCATTGGCCCAGAAATATGTTGATATTTCAAGAAATTTGTAGTTATATTCTTGTTAACAAGTATATTCTTATTAATAATAGTATATTTTGGATTGGGAAATTAAATTAACGAAAAAGAAAAATTTTATCACAAAAAATAGTTCTTAGAAACATTATAAATTAAGTTCAAAGTTACGAGGTATCCGTTTGTTTCTACGTTCCAACAATCATGGTAACAATACTCGTAGTTCAGACATCATTATTATAATAATATTAAATGTAAACCAAATTAAATTTTAAGAAGAAATTATTTATTGATGAATATTAATTTGTAACGATGCGTATCATTTGATAAAAAACAAGAAGGGTACTTCTAACCAGTACCTACCTAATATTGAGGATTTAATTAAAACTTCTGCTGAATCAAATAGTGAAGATACGTGAGAATTTTAGGTAAGAACTTAATACAACTAAAACAAAGTACATGCTCATAAGCAAAAATAACGCAGTTGACAATAAAAATCTTTATATCGCTGAAACGAAACTAGAGATGTTACAAAGTCTTGTATACTTGGGCTGCAATTTAAATGAAAGATGGGATCTTTCAGTTGAAATAAAATGCCGTTTTGAGCAAGCTCGTGCAACCTTTATCCGCATGAAAATGGTGTTCTGCAGTCATGATCTCAACCTTGGATTACGAATGCGAATGGTCAGATATTACGTGTTTTCGGAATTATTTTATGGAATGGAAGCATCGACGCTTACTGAAGAATTGATAAGGTGACTTGAGGTATTCGAGATGTGGATCTACAGAAGAATACTCCAAATAATTTGGATGGACAGAGATACGAATGAAGATGTTATGGCTCGGACGAATAAAGAAAATAAGTTATTAAAACAATGAAAATCCGAAAACTTCAATATCTCGGACATGTGATGAGACATCTGGAAAAGTATGAGATCTTGCATCTCATAATGCAGGGAAACATTGTTGGAAAGAAGAAGAAAGAAGTCGAGGCCCTTTCGATGACTGAAAAACCTGAATCAGTGGTCTGGCCAGTCTAAACAAAGTTTTCACAGTCGACATGATAGCCAACGTCAGTTGATCGTAAAAAAGAAGAAGAAGTATCACTTAAATAAATATCTGACAGATAAGCATACTCATCACATCTCTTCATCTGTGAATTTAATATACCATTTGTGTTTCCAGGCTGACAATGAAAGGTTATGTTTTGCTAGGTAGACCAAGGGCGTGCAGTGATAACAAGAAACAGAGGTGTGCCCCTATGGTAGACCTAGCAGGAAAGTTATTCATTATTAAGGAATTTGCTATAGTACAATCTATTAAGCCATTAATAAAATTTTAAAAAGATAAATATCATAATAAATAGGAGTAGAATCATCACTCGTGATTTTGTAATAAAACAGTGTTCTCAGGTTTTCACCGCTCTTCAGAATCTTGACTAACTCCGTAAGTACAATTTCAACTTGTAAGTAGCTAGTTGTAGTAGAGATATTCCGAGAATATTTCCTTAATCATTTAAAAAGAATCTTGACTAACTTCGTAAGTACAATTTCAACTTGTAAGTAGCTAGTTGTTGTAGTAGAGATATTCTGAGAATATTTACTAAACCATTTAAAAAGAATTCTTTATATAACAACGCTAAGGTTAAACAAACAAATTAATAAATAGTTTTCCGATAACCTATCCAACTTAAATCATGAATCAAAGAAATTTGTGACAAAATAGGCCACGAGCACTGGATCTTGACTGAAAGTACCCACTCAAGGCTACAGGTTGCCGAAATGAGATCTCTATGAGGAACAGAAAGAGTTACCAGAAGAGACTGAAACATAAATACTCAAATATGTTAATGTCTCGAAGTAGAACTCTTACTGAAGTTTATCGGGAAATCACAGTTACGATGGCTGGGACATATCTTGCGAATGCCGGCAGATAGACTATTCTAGGCCTGACCAGACCATCAAAGACCAGAAGACAGAAGACCAAGAGGATCTGGCGGAAACAGTTGGAGGACTGCTGCGAAGCGAGGTTGCAACTAAATTGGGCAACCAAATTGGAGAGCGAAGTCCAAGATATGAAAAGTTAGTACATTCTTTGCGATGCAGGGACCCCGAATTAATAGGATAAGGGGTAGAAGAAGAAGAAAAAGAACAGGTATTATCAATATTATCATATATATACCATAAATATACAAATGCTAGGTTAGCTACAATAGTACCTCAATTATTTGTCAACATTATAACATTATTAAATTATAAGTAGGTAACATATACAACTTATAAATTTATTGTTTGAAAACATATTATTTTAAATATATATTATATATATTTAAATATATATATACCGGCAATTACGCTGTACCAAAACTTTGAATGAAATCTAAAAAATATTTATTTCATTTTCAAAAAGGTGAAAATTATTTGCACACACCCTATAAAGAGACACGAGTGTAGATACTGACACACCAGCGTAGTAAAATATATAGCCGGAGCTTCTACGGCATTCTTCAGTCGCTCCGCGCGTCCGCTGCAGTGCGGAGCTACGCCGCGACAGCTACGGCTGCTACGATCGCGTATCTCGCTAACGAGCTCACACGCTCTTGCGGGCGTAACTTTGTAGCAAGTGAAACGGGCCATGTGATGAAACTTTCCCGGTTTGGTTTGACGTATCGGTAATGACCATCTAAATCGGAGTTTAGTTTTATGGATGGTGAACATTCGCTGCGGTTTGAGACGCGCAAGATTGATATGTAAGTTTTCCTTTGCCTTATTTTTAACATTATTTTTGATTTTGATAAATAAATTATATGTTATTTCGCCATTTTTATAAATGGAATTTTTTTGAAAAATATTGTGTTTACCTAATCAGACCCATCATTTTTTAAATACAAATCACAAACAAATAATTACGTACCTAATCGTTATTATTATTTTTTTATTAGTTCGTAAAGTATCGATTTTTTTAATTATAAATAAACCTTATTTATTTAGATTTTAAATATATATACAGAGATCGTAGACGCAAAATATTAAAAGTTATGATTTTTTAACCTTAAATAAAATTAAAAATCAGTAAAAATACAATAATTAGTAAATGAGTTAACTTTTGTAAAAGAAATAAATATACTGAGACCTTTCAGTTCAATATTTTAAATGAATTAAATTATTCTTATAAAACCCCTCGTTGACTACTTTGTCACTAGGCAAATATCTTAACTACTAGTAACAATTAACTAACAAGCATTTATTATATTGTAGAATTTTGATGATTCCAAGAGGGAGAATTAACATAAAAATAAAATGAATTACATTACAAATGCGTTATTAACAGTGATATTTTAAAAATTTTTGAGTGAGGAAATATATATTTTAAATTACATGAAAATGTTTTTTTAATAGCATGTTATAATATATATAATATTCAAAATGTGTTGAAATGTTATTATGTTTATTCAATTTCATTCAATTAAATCTTAACAACTCTTTAAAAAAAATATCTTTTATATCAGATATTTTTAACAATTTAAAATTAGTTTTGTATTTTTACAGTATTCAAATAAATATTCATAATTTGTCTATTTCATAAAAACTAAAGCAAATTCAACGATATATATTGTATCTATCTCATAAAATCTGTACTTTTCTGCTTAATTAACTCATCAAAGAATATTTCGGTAAATCTTATTAATATTAATAAAGCATGCAGTCATCTAGAAACTACGGGAGAGATTGGATATTCTGTCTTGTGAAATAGAAAATTGGCTGGGCGTCAAATATTAAACGAAAATATTCAATTTTATCAAATCGTGTCCATTTTTGAGAATTATATACATTTTATTATATTATTCTAGCAGTAATAAATTATAAATTAAATATTTTGAGAGACACAGTAACTAAACCGCCAATGAACAACATACGAAATTGACGTACGTACAAGTGTGATTTCAAAAATAATCATTTTTCAAAAACATCAGCTTCTCATTTTAATCATTTGTTATGGTATACGGTATTTTATTTCAAAGTAAAATATATTCTTCTTCTTCTTAATAGACCTTCTTCCTCTTAATAGACCTATGTGGTCTATTAAGAGGAATAACTTCTATCTTTCAATCTTTAGGGAGATATTCCACGAGGGCGGGTTCCGTGAGGCTGATTATCTGATAATGTGGTGCGATATAAGGCAATTCGGTGCTGTCCATTCTACATAAAATATCAAAATTATCAAATATAGCCAAGTGTGTCATATGCTGCCACGTATTTAATTATCTTGTCAGACCTACAGGGTGATCTTTCAGCCTCTTTACTCGCTCGGATGACTGCATTCGTCCAAATATTGTCTACGCATGGCAATTTCATATTTTGACACGAAATGAAAATTATGTAAACCACTCGTATCTGCTGAATTAACAGCTTTAAACAAAATATGTACATACATATTATAACTTATTTTTTCTGTCATAATTACATTCGCCTATAGTTGCGTACCTGCACAGTGATAGGAATTTGTATATATATTTTTAATTATATTTTTTTAAATAATATTACGCTAAATAATTGAATTTTCTCATTATAACTTTATTTATGTATATATTAGGAATAAAATAATTTTATTATTTAATTAGAGAGATATTTTCAGTTTTTAAAACATACTCACTAAATGGTTAGGACTCTCGCCTCATGATCTAAAGGTCGCGGGTTCGAATCTCACTCTCGACAAGCAAGTTAGTCCTATTTTCACAGCACAAGCGTTTAGCTTAGTTTGAAAATAGTAAAAATATTGCATGTGACACGTATACCGTGTTCGCATCTCTAATTAATTTTTTTTTATCAATGTAACAGTAATAAAGAGCAATGTGAATTACTCGCTGTTCCTTGGAATACACTATCCACCATTCAACGGATATTATATGTACAAAAAAGATTTATTTAAAGCCATACGTCAGTGTTTTATCTTGGAGCAATTTATCTGAAGGGGTTGAAGATAAAAAAAGGTAATAAGAGAGGTAATTAAATATATTATAAATACAATCGTTTCTTTACTTTTCAACCACCTTTCTTTTATTTATTTTTCCTCTAATTTATTATCTGTTCTCTCTTCTACGCCATCACATAAATTGCTCCAACGGCCAATAATTATATAAGATTTGTAATCTTTATTATGTGCTATAAATCAAGTTGTAGAAACACTGTGTGGGGCGTATTTCACTGTCCATTCACCAATTCTCGAGGTCATAGAAAGTCTTAAGTCATGCAGCCTGCATAGTTTCAAAAAACTGGTGATGCTTGGCGACAATAAACATCTTGAACATCCTCGTGGGATTCGGAAGTCCATGATCACCTTAACACTAGAACGCCCCTCAACACTTCATATTGCTTTTGTGGTCTGTTCTAATGAGCACCCCGCCACCTCATGCAGACTTGTCTTAATAATAATAATATTTGGATAACTTATATAGCGCCGTTTTCGCAAATATTCACCTCAAGGGTGCTTTACACAGAAAAATTATTATCTTATAAAACAACTTACCGCTAAAAAAGAAAAAAACTTATTTACTATTACTTATTCACTAGGTGGCACGCAAGAAATGGAATTAAAATTAATACTATAATAGTTGGGAGTGCCTGAAAGAATCAGGTGTTTTCGCGGAGTGCACAATAGGAGTGGAAAACACTAGCTAGTGTTGTGGTCAGATACTATAGGTTTTTATAGGATTGTCTAAATAAATGCGTCTCAAGTTGTTTTTTGAACTGTGGTAAGCTGTCTGTCTCAGTTTATTAGGTAGTTTGTTCCATAACTTTGGTCCAGCCACCTCGAAAGCACGATCACCGAAATTAGTTTTGTGGACGCGAATTACTTCAGCTAACCTATTTGTATTAGATGTTGAAGCTGAGCGAAGTGTTACTTGTCTATTATTTGCGGAGAATGGAATGCAGAAATCGGGGCCATGTTGTGAATAGCCTTAAATATTGTATGGCAAAGCTTATATTCAATCCTCTCTGGACATTTAAGCCAGTGAAGGTTTTGAAGATGGTTTGAGAAGTGCGCAAACTTTGAAACGCCGGTAATGAGTTTTGAAGCGGCATTAAATACAGATTGTAATTTGTTTATTTCCTGTTTCGGGAGACTAGCGCGAATGCCATTATATTAATAATATTATCCGCCCTTTCTATGAATTGGTTGTTGATTTATGAGAGCTTGAAGGAGGATTTTGGTACTCATACACTATAGCTTCCTTATATTCACTTTACTCGGAATATTCGGGGCAGTATACCATTTCCGAAGTTCCAGGATACTCCATTCTCCGGTTAAAACCTGCAAAATGTTTTTGTGCGATAAATTGAGAGATCAGAGATACTTCACACGTATAGAATATCCTGTGTTGAATATTGTTTTTATTTTCCTTCTTGGATACCGTTAATTCTTACGTTATTTCTTATTATATATATTCAACTGTTTAACCACGCTTAGTCTCATACGATGACTGGCTATGGCTCTGTTTTTTACTTAATTTCACGTATTCCGGTAAATATTATAAAAATGAAATCATTAAATGCTCCCCTTACATAGATATAGAAAAGACCTGGAAAAATATAAAAATTTATGATGATATTTCGGACCACGACTGATTAATCTTTTAATATTTCGAAAAAATATTATCTTACACGTCGGTAATTAAGAAACTGTTCATTTTATTTAGTCTCAAGCGCTTAAATCAAAGGCTTTATGTACCTTTATACCTTATTTAATTACTGATGATATTAATACCTACCCTTTGTATTTTAAAAATAAATTCTTAGACTTTTAATTAAAATATCTGATTTAGTTATTTATCTGGCTCCCACGGTACAGAGCAAAGGGTTGATTCCAGAATTTATTTTTGGAAAAATAAAGTATTACAACAATTTATATTCGTAATTAAAGTTAAGCCTTTAGGTACAATTTGAAGGAATTAAACAGTACTTTATATTACAAAAAATATAAAGTTAGTTTTTGAAAACTGATTTACCAAGTATAAAATTGGACATGGCTTGATCTTAACCCTTTTGAAATTTATTTCATTAATTAAGATAAACTAAATGTGTCCGCGCGGCTTCGCACACGTAGATTTTTAAAACACTATTTGGATCGTCATAAAACTTTCGCGAACCTTCTAGAACATTCTCCTTCCAGAACCTTCAAGAAATTCGAATGTACAGGAACCTTCTAGACACACCGATTCACTCCGCCACTCAGTTTAGAACCTTATAGAACTTTCAGGAATTTTCTGGAACCTTCTCCTTCCAGAACTTTCTAGAGCAGGTTTTTCCGGAACCATCTAGACTCACCGACACAGTCAGCGCGCCTATTTTGAAATAATCTGAAGCATTTGCAGCCTTCCCATAACAAAATAATGAGCTATAAAGCACATTTTCGTCACCTACTCCCACCCACTCACAGCCACCCCCATCATACTCGCATATTTTCGACACCAAGGGCTATCCACCACCATAACCACCGGTGAGTGGTTGTGGCTGGTTGTGGAGAAAACTTGGCGGATAAGGAAACACGGAAACACATAATCAATATATTATATAATATATATATATATATATATATATATAGATATATATAGATATAATATATATATATATATATATATTGATAATGATTAATAGCAGAAACGTTTTTTTTTATTTATATAAAAAATATGGGTGGAAGTCTTGTATACAATGTCTCGGGGCTTAAAACTTGTATGAGCTGGCTTAAGTGTTTACTCTGCACAATATAATGTTCACCACTTCTATTGTAAGAACATCCAAACATTATCAAAATTTTTTGAAAGTTATATAAATGTTCCAAATTGTAACCTTCCATATATTTGAAGGAACTATGCTAGAGACAACTGTGAAATAGTATGTAAAATAGTATATAATAGTATAGTAAATTTTTTAATGTGGAATATTAAGCGATGTTTTCTTTAGTGTATATATGATATTCTTCCAAATTATTAAACATGTATGAAATATCCGCCTTAATCAGCCTGGAAATCAATATTTTCAATTTTTTAACTCCTTGTAGCTGCAAAATCTATTTATACTATGTTATGAGAAGAAATGCAGATGTCGCTGGTATAGTCCCTTCAAATGTATGTATGTTTCAATTTGGAATATATATACAACTTCAAAAAATAATTTTAGTCTAATCTAACTATTAAAAATTAACCCGTCATTCCATTTCCCCGCATGAACAGACAGAGAGAATAGAACGCCACACTTTTCTCTCGTTCTTTCATTCATTTTCTCAAGCACGATCTTCGGTTATTCTTTTAATAGGGCCGCTTCTCATCCTTTGCTCCTGTTTCCTTCGATACTGGCCTCATATATATGTTATTTAATATCTTCGCATATCATATTTTTAACGTTACCAAACCAAATCTACAATTCTTTATTTATTCTATCTATTAAGCTATAGACAGCATTAAGTACACCCCTAATTGCATGGATTTTACATGTGAATACAGTCAGGAACTAGATTTTTTCGATTGTGATATATTTATATTTATGATAAGTTATATATTATATGTATCCTTCTGATGAAGGAAATGATAATAGTTATCGAAAATAATTGCATAAATTTAATATAAACTCAAGATATATGAAAGTAAGTTGGAAATATTCTCAGGTTTTCACAGCTTTTCTACCATTATGGCCAACGTTTCGTTTCCCATTGCGGGGTCCACCATCAGAGCTATTATTATGATTGTGGATGTTGTCCCGGCTTGCAATTTGACTAGCTTATTAGTCAAGGGGTTAAGACACTTGACTAGTGGTTCAGTGGTCGCTGGTTCGAGTCTAAATCCAGGAGACTAGCAAGTCGATCCTACTTTCATAGCACAGGCGTTAGGTTTTATTTAAAAATAGTAAATAGTAGCCGTACACCCATGAAAAATCATGGGAAACACAGTTAAAGCGGTGAAAAAAGCTTTTAAAGAATTCATCGATTCCCGTTCCTAGAATTTCTAATGCAAAGGCGTAATGAGCTTCCTTTAAAAATGCATAAGTGCATCAAAAACAATGCCCAATAGGTACTTAGATTCATAAATATTGGTATTATTTTCGTAAAAAAAAACTGTCTGAACTTTTCTGTATAAAATGGTAATATCGTAGGCAAGGACCGAACCTTTACCAAGTTATTAAACTTTTGGCGTGCATTTTAAAATTATAAAAAAACGGTCACTTTTTATGTAAACACCAAAATATGTCGTGTATTAAAATATTACAAAACTCGGCTCGTGTCATGTTTTGACGCCCTTAGCATTATATTTATTTTGCAGCGAGGCTTGAAAACAGAAGGAAGGCTGTTTAATTCGAGTTATGAAGGTGCTATAAGATAATTGTTAGCCGACAAGGAAAGATGATGCAATCAGCAGCTTGGTGACTGCCAGAGGATCCGGACTTGAGGGCCTTGTTACGGTTGATAAACTTTATGAAATAAATAATTTTTAAATTACTTAAAAAATACTTTATTTAAAAACGTTTTAATGCACTTAATATTAAATTTATATTTTTTCAGATTTTCTACATATTAATAAAAATAAAATTGTTTTTGTCAGTCATTTTCAATCTTTCAGCTCCAATATTTTAGTAATTTCATCATAATTTTATTTACGTGCTCAAATTAAAAACAAATATCTTATGATGAACATGGATCTCTCAATATTTAATTGTTTTGTGTTGCTTTAAAAATAGTTTGGAAAAAATATATGAAGGATAGGAAGCCAAAAATGCGTTAGTGATTATTTTGAATTTTACAGGAGAGCAAAATAATGTTTTTATTGTTAATATTCCTTTTATTATTAATCGATTTTCATATAGATCAAAAAATATGAAAATTGTTTAATATAAGACACATTGACAAAATCGGATTGATAGAACATTATTTTGCTCTCTTGTTAAGTTAGAAATAATCAAATAATCAATGCCGCTTTGGCATTCTATCCTCGATATAATATGGTGTAAAAGCAAATTTTACAACCTAATTTAACCTATTTTTTTTAGTACTCATATATTCGAAGAGAATTAATGTTCTGAAATAATTAACACAGATTTTTAGTAACTTTTAGTCGTATTTTATCAAGTTGTGTATTAACCTTAACATATAGATATATGTCTTTGCGGATTGTTTTAAAAAACTTTTTCAGTTCTACAAGTATTTTTTAGAAAATATTTAAATATCTCTTACCGTTAAGGTAGCGTTCATAAAAACGCATCGCTCGGCCATTTTTTCGTCGACTTTAGTTGTAAAATAGGTCACCACGAAAAGTCCTTTTATTTTAATATATAACTTTATATATAACATAATATGTCATTCTGAATGTTCATTTAAAATATTGGTGAAAGAATTTTTGAAATCGGATGAGTGGTTTTGGAGATTACCTCTAACTTACAAACTTATAAACTTTACCTCTTTATATATTATAACGAGATATTTTCGTTACCACCGGCTGCTCAGTGATTATACAAGGTCTCTTTTGGGTCGTGGGCCTGTACCATACATGTACCATACCATACTGTATACAAACAAAATATTTCTGTAATTACTATATGGATTTTAAGTTAGAAATAGAAACTAAATCTCAGCTTGAGTAACACCATTCCATTTATTCATTAAATAACAATTTTGATAAAAGTGTTTAAATGATTCAATTTATTTATAAAATCTATTTTAGGAGCACGCATAAAAAATTTATCCCGAGACGGTACCTACATCTGCGTTGTAACTTTCTCGAGTCTACCTTCAAGAGTTTATTTTTATATTTCCTACTGACCGTCCCTGAAATGAATTTAGTATACGCGGCCTGTATAAAACATACAGTTAAACAAGTTTGGTAATTAAAATTACGACTTAATCTAAATATCACATCAATTCGGAAATGAAAAGGCGCTACAGCATTATGTAACATCCGGTGGGCAATGTTCAGATTAATATTTCTTAAAATACGGCAATGCCGGCACGTAATTATTCAATTATCGTCACAAATGTTTTCCAATCTTTGTTTGGTGCACTTTTCAAATGAATCGATACCTCTTTAGAAAAGGTACTGCCAGGACGGCATTACTGCGTAATAATGTAACTGGTATACCAATACGAAGGATTACAAATGCGAAGCTTCTACGCCGCGCTGACATCTCGAAGCTGTTCACATCTCTCGGGATCTAAGCGCAGCATCCATCTCTGCTTATTGGACCAGCTGCACCTCTGTGGCCCGATGCAACTGCTCCAAGAGCTGCAATTCCGGACTTCTGTCCGCTTGCTGGATTCCATGTAGCTGGTCTTTTCTACATGGAGTTCAACTCGCTTCCATGTAAACGCGTGAGGGCTCCCAAGATGGGAGCCCTCACGCGTGTGCTCGCTCCACGCTTGTAGTATTGGGAATGCGGGCGTTTCGTACCGCTAGGTGCGGTAATACCATCCCAAAAATAAAACTGCTTATATATTGAAAGATCGGGGTACATTGTCTCACAATATATCACTATTAATTATTATTCAATAACGGTGCGGGTAAAAAACTTCTCGTCATAATATATTAGTATAGATGTAGAAAATACTTGAATATGAAGTTAAAATATTTAAAATACCAAAGGGTATCGAGAGTCATAAAAATCATAAAAAATAACAAAAAACTAGAATCCATCATTCAGCAGCGGATAGAAATAAAGCTGATACTGATGATGATGATGACTAAGATCGCTTTGAGATAACTTGATAATAGTACAGACAGAATATGTTGAGGGGTTTTATCTTGACGTCTAGAAAAAAAATATTTTTTACTTGTTATTTATAGCAGTTATTAGAATTATAGCAATGTTTTATCGGGTTTATCATATTTTATTAGGTTGCGTAATATGTGAATTCTTAAACAAATTACATTATGTTTTTGCAAGTTTCTCGAAAATTTCTTTTTCACACTTTTGGACATGACTTAAAAAACAATTAGACCATTTTTCTCAAATTTTGCACACATCTTTCTCATGATTTGATTAAATTTGTCTTTGGTTAATTTGAATTTTTAACTCCGATGTTTAATAGAAAAAAATCAAAATTATATTCAATCCATAGACATTACATAATTTTACTAGAAAATACATAAATAACACACCATTTTAACTCCGATGTTTTTTTTGCATATACATAATTTTACTAGAAAATACATAAATAACACACCATTTTAACTCCGATGTTTTATAAAAAAAAAAATATATTCAATACATAGACATTACATAATTTTACTAGAGAATACATAAATAACACACCATTTTACAAGAAAGTTAAAAAATTGTCTTTTTACTCAAACCTGGTGACACAATTGTCTCACCAGATACTATTAAAACAAATATAATACGTGCAAAAATTACGTCCTTTTTATTTGAATATATTTTTTGATGTCTTAAGGTGGTGTCATCTCTTTATACCCTCGATAATACAGAAAAAAATAATAGGGGGATATTGTGCCGTAAGTAATCTCAGATGAGAGAAGTCGTATAAATTCATTTATGCACAGTGTCATACACCTTATATGATTACGTACATTTTTATGCTTCCCAAGAAAGAGTTCCAGGGAATCCTGATCGTGGCTCCCGGCCACATATTGCATTATGTAATTTCACCCTGGTGCACCGGCGTAACATGCAATTATGGCTGGATTTGAAATGAGACGCTTCTGTTGCAATCTCGCTGCATTTCACATGCCACACTGAAGGAACCTTTGACATAAATTCTTGGGTAATTGTTTAGGCACCCAAGCGATCAAATTTCCTTTACCGTAAGATACATTGTATTTTTCAAAATAAAAATTCACTTAAGTTTTTATGCCCTGCCTACAAAAATCAGTAAGTACTCAAAATAAATGAAGGGTGTTCTATCTTGTCGATCTAAAATTGCAGTAAATTCTGTACTAGCGATATTTTTAGAAAGTTTTAGAAAGCAATGGATTAATTAATTAAAAATTAATTAATTTTAATTAAATTAAAATTTCATTCATTAAAATGAAATTAAAATTACATTAAAAATTTTGTGTAATTTTCGGTCGTTAGTTTGTCGAGTTTGTTGATCAAAAATGACTTTATTGAATATCTGATAGAGTCAACTTAGACCAATGGGTCATTTGAATATTACTAAATATAATTAATAAATCATTTAAATCTAGGTAACATATTTTCTAATGCGATATGACAGACTATTTAATTTTTGTTGCAATAAGGAAAATTCGACAAAATAGTAGTCTGGGAAAAATATGGTTTTGTCTAACATATTGGTCCGATTGTTTAGAGGTGTCAGTCCTAAAATTTTTTTTCTCAATAAAATTAAATTAAAAGCTTAACGATTACCAGACCAGTCATGGTGGCTAGAAAAAAAATATAATAATCATTTTTATTCGAACGTAACCAGACTGACCTGGTTATCCATATATGTAAACATATTATATAAAATAAAATACATATATACAAAGCAAAATAAGAAGATTTTAATATGTAGAGGAAAAGAAAATAAAAATTAAATCATCATCATCATCACTCTTGGTTCTACAACCCCTGGTGGGTTTTGGCCTCCTCGAGAGTCTTCCTCCACTCATCTCGGTTTAGTGCCAGCTCTCTCCAGTTCAGAAGCTCCAAGGCAGAAATGTCTTTGAGGACGTTGTCGCTCCATCTTAATTTTGGCCTTCCTAAGCTCCTTCGTCCTATCGGCCTTGAGTTCAGCAGGGACTTTGGTGCTTGATGCTCGGTCATTTTCTTCACACGACCCAGCCACCGAAGTCTTCCCAGTTTTATAAATTTTGTGACGTTTAGCTCCTTAAACAGAGTATAGAGCTCATTGTTGCAACGTCTGCACCAAAGTCCGTTTTCTAGAACCAGTCCAAACTTATACCTAATACTAATTAATTCTGTGAGCGAAAGGAACAACGGAATAAGTCAATAAATTTGAATTTTGAGTTAAGTTTGCAGAGTTGCTCTTTAGATAAGTACATACCTAACTAGGAAAAATTAGATGATTTAAAAAATAAATTAAAATG
Organism: Agrypnia vestita; assembly: GCA_016648135.1. Taxonomy (NCBI): domain Eukaryota; kingdom Metazoa; phylum Arthropoda; class Insecta; order Trichoptera; family Phryganeidae; genus Agrypnia; species Agrypnia vestita. The sequence continues at coordinate 3,785 of JADDOH010017114.1, read as the reverse complement.
CAATTATTATTTGAAAAAGACTACTAAGATGATTAATTATTTGAAAAATTTGACAAGAAACACGGACATTAATCATCCTGGTTCAACTTTATTGGGCAAAAAAAAGAACTACTCGTGCAAAAAATAGTTATAAATAATAAAGGCTTTAAGAGATATTTCCTGAATAAACGAAATTCCCAAATTTTATTTTGGCTCCCCTAAAAACCTGCATTTAGAATATAAATATTCTAATAGAAGAATAATGACTAATAATAACTAAATAAAAAAATAATAGCAAAAATTATAGAATGTAAATATTCTAATATAAAAATTCTAAAAATGTTATGATTTTTTAAATAACAAAAATAGCTAAAAGTTGAAAATTGTAAAGAAATGGCGAAATATCTATCATATAATTATATTTAAAAAATCGGCTACCTCTTCTTGGAACATTCTATACATTTTCGATTCCCGTGATTCGAAAATCTGTGTTCTGATTTCGAGAGAAATGTCCCATCCCAAAGGGCACCCGCACCCAGGGATGGTAAATCAATACATTTCAGGTTTTCGCTCAAACGTTGACAAATTGACCGTGAAGCAATCGGCCCATCTTTATCAACATCATCTGGCACCACTGTTTGCTTTGGAAATTCGTAGGAAAACAATTTAATTTCAATCGATTGGCGGTAGGCTAAACACCTGTTGAGAGATTTGTCGGATCAAATCAAATCAGTACTTTAACAACTACGGCGTACTTTCAGTGGCGTCAGGCATACTCTTAAGAATTATTTTTTAAAAGAATATTGATTCTTAGAAAAATATTTGCATTGTATATACACTTGAAAGTCCACGAGTAGTCCCGAATCATCAATGATGGTACGACTATCCAAAAATTATTTGTTCTGGTATGTTATTTATTCATAACACGACAAAAGAGTATTCTGTTATTGTTACGATAAAGCTACCATTTTAAGTTATCCAAAAAATTAGATAAAATAACAATAGGTTCAATGGCATTATAACACTAAAAATATGATAGATTCCTTTGATTAATTAATACGTTATTTTAAATGAAAAATTACAAAGTAAAACGTTGTTCTAACGATGATTGTTGCACGGAGTGTAACCACTTGCTTAAAAGCGCTGATGGGCACGCGAATCTTAAAAGCGAAAGTAAATTGGCTCCATCATAGCTGTGGTCTTATGACCATCTAAACATTGTATTATTAATGTTATAATTTTATAAATTAGTTAATATGAATTTAAATAACAGTCTTTCAAATAATGAACAGTTATAAATCGTGAGATAATAAAATCGTGAAGAACTGCACAAAAGTTTCTGAACAGTTAAGACATTTTGGAATTGTCTAGAAGCCGACAGAACACAAGAGAAGATTCGAAAGGAAAAATGTTCTCTGTATCAAGGGGGACGTTATTGCACAACAATTAATCATGTTTTGACAGCTAGCAAAAGTCATAGAACTGAGAAAAAAGATAGCAAACTGTGAGTCCGCGTGATAGATGATTAAGTGAAGCATAAAAAGAAGCGTGCAAATCATTACCAAATTAAATTTATATTATTTTTTTATTTATTATATTAAGGATGAAATTTCTATCCTATATAAAGAAAAATTACAGACTAGTGATCCGGCTAATGTTTGTGTCCAGAAAACTTGTTTACCAATTGTTTAAAAGTATGTGAACTCATTACATTAGGTGTCAAAAGAGGAATACCAAAGAAATAATTGGATTTGTACAGCAACTAAAATAAGCATAATGTTTTAAAAAAATCAATTCAATTAAATTTTCTCTTCCTTTTAAAGGATTTAAGTGGTTAACATTATCAAAACCTGTTTTTTTATTTAAATATGTTTAAGTTTTAACTTCTTAAAATAATTTAGAGTCATGACTTTTCAAAAAAATTTGAAAATTGGCTGAGTTATAGCGATTCGAAGTTGGCGTGGTAGGTGAATTTTCAAACGAATTATTTTTTTCTTTTGCGTTTTAATTTATACTCCCTCTTTCAGATTGGCGGAGATATCCCAAAAATTAGTAAGCCCTTTTGTTAAAAAATTTGTACACATATTACTAATAGTATTATCTACGATAAAGCTTACAATTTTTTGAGAAAATATAACGTTTAGTTATTATGAATTCTTAATATTGATTTTTTTTAGGAAAAATTGGAAAATTATTTTCACGAAAAATCTATTTCTATATACTGCATCATGGGAATTAATTTAATTAAATTCTGCATTTCACTCAAACCCTGGAGAAATGATTGTCTCCATCAGCAGGGCACGTCACGGAGAAGGACCTTTACTAAATGGCTCATAACTCCGTCATTTTGATTTTTTTTAAATTAATTTTTAATGAAAAATATTAATCAATATATGCCATAAACAATTTCTATACCAAAACATAAAAATATAAAGCCAGTATATGTGGGTTATGAAAGCAAAGGCAGCAATGTCAAAAAAAAAATTAATGCAGTCATCGCAGATAATTTGTTTATAATGTATTCGAGATTTAATAGGAAACATAGTCTATAAATTTATAAGAAACATGATTTTGAAAAGGATATAATAAAATTTTGAATTCTGTACATTTTAAATTAGTTGTCCACGGTAATACATATATTTTTTGATATTGCTGCTTTTGCTTATCAACCCCAATTACGACAAATTTAATATGCGCAATAGTAACGTTAAAAAATTATTTTGAATTTGAATTAATCGTTTGATGCTTTTCAATAAAGTTAGAGAAATCAAGTTGGAAGGTTTCCAATTTTATTAGGTTGGCTGTTTCCAATGCAGGGTGAGAAATTTATTTACCCTTGTGCTAAATAGATCCGAGATAATACATGCAGCAAGCGCCGAGCGTAATAACAAATCTGCTATTGATTTCGTCTCAAGCGTGGGATGTCGATTACTGTACTCGGATGCTGGGGCACGTCTGCCTTTTCCACGGTGGAGACAGAGAAATGACGCAGGTTCATCTCGACATGAAGATACAGCCCGGAATTACCGAGATTGTCTTCTTAACAGAGCTCATCAATAATCTTCTGATTTTCATCTCACGCATGCACATGTAGGGTGTTCTAAATATATATTATTGATTGGTTTTTGAAATAGCATGATCAACATTTTGAAATATCGGAAATTTTAGCTTATATTATTTCTTTGGAGTGTGGAGAGCTGCGGCGACTCTAGCACCTCGAGCGTGCGAAAGCTTACTTAATCACTCACTTACTTACCATCAGCAGAGAGGATAGAGAATATTTTGAGTTTGTTCAAATCTTAATAGATAATATCTATAATATAAACTAATTGATTAATAATGTCTCTGTGACATAAATCCAGCACTGTTCTGAAAGATTTGAACAAACTCAAAATATTCTGAATTGTAAATACTGGTAAAAAGGAATTTAACAAAAATTGGAAATAATATTTCCTGGCGTATCCTAGTGTAATGCAAGTATTCGGATGAATTTCATTACACACAATAAAGTATATTGCTCCCAAAATTCCGTAAAAAAATCAATGTAGATTTTCTCATTAGCGACATCTGTGGGGATTTAGGGGAATGAAAATGGCTTTGTACAGGCCGCATGGAAAAGGCGCTTACAACTCATATATGAAAGCTTTCCACGCAATTTGAACATATATACAACTTCCAAAAAAATGAATAAGCATGGTATATTCTATCATGGGTGGACATGGCGAATGTTACAATTGTGTAAAGTGATCACTTAAGCCAACCATAAAAAGATAGGTCATAAGTCCTATGTACACCCAAAATGACTT